>MNCI01014982.1:486686-501672 GCA_015680685.1 Gnetum montanum | reverse complement strand
AATCCTGGCTAGAAGTAGCGAAGCTCTGGCAGATTGATCACTCCAGAGTTAGAATTTTTCCCCATGTGCCCGCAATAGGAGTCCTAGAGTGAACGACTCTTTATTCAAGAAGCTTGTAACCTGAACCCAAGTTACAAGACGAACTTAATTGGATAAACCTTGCAGCACGTGATTTTATTGTTGTTTATTTACTACTTTCCTAGTGCGCACAAGTACGACTTGATTACGAGCGTCTACGGACGTGTACGACTAATCAAGGAATTGGCTACTTGTCGCAACGCGTGAATACAACTTGACTACGAGCATTGACTGCTTGGTAACCCAGTAGCGTATTCCAGGATTCTGTGCTTGGTAATCCTAGTGGTAGTTCAGTGTGTACGGCTAGTCAAGGAATTGGCTGCTCATCGCTAGGCTAGAACGTGTGATAAGTACGACTTAGTTACGAGCACCCACGGGTGTGTATGGCTAGCTAAGGAATCGGCTGCTTATCATACTTAAGCTAAATAGGTGCCTCAGTACGACCACTTCGAGCACTTGCGTTACGTGTGGTGATCCCAGTAACGATTAGCGTTTGGTAAGCCACAGTTGCATAGTTCAGGGTGTGTTCGGTAAGTGGGAACGGATGCTGACGCTAGTTAATTTAGACTTAGGACATTAGTTAGAGTTAGCTTAGTTTCTCAACCCTTTCCTCTCATAGCTTAGAAGATAAACTTGAAAATACCAAAAAAATCACATACCTCAGACTTGCTTAACCATACATCGTGACACTTACAAGCAAGCCTGGGAAGACAACGAACGATTAACCCAAAGTGTTTCTTGTGGTGTTAAGGCATTTAGTCTGTGGAGTTCGACCGGATCACGTGTGCACACTCGTATTCATATGGTTGAGTGTAGGGGTACCTCGCCACTCATCAATTGTGTACTTGAGCACACCTTGTATATAGCAATAAAGACTAGCTCTTTGATTCATCCTTGTAGCACTTGATATTTCTTTTCTTACGCATTTCTTTTATTATATTTTCTTATGCATTTATTTTATTTTATGCACTTTACATTCCTATTATTAGCACAACAATTCATTTTGATCAATTAAGAAAATCATTAAATTACACAAGCACGACCACTTCAAGCATGCATGTAACGCTTGGTAACCTAGTAACGATTAGCGTTTGGTAATCCCAGTAGTGTTGCAATGGTTCAGGAAGTGTACGACAAGTGGGAATGGATGCTGGTGTTAGGATTAGTTAGAACTTAGTTAATGAGTAGTTAAGTTGAATTAGTAACTTAGTTACCTCTCTCCTTCCCTACTAGTACAGGACATAAAAAAATAAAAGCTATAAAAATCATATGCCTCAAGCTTACTTAACCATACAATCGTGACATACAGGTAAGCTTGGGAAGACAACGATCAACCAACCCATTTTTGTTCCACAAGGGCGCATAAGCACTTAGTCCTTGGAATTTGATCAGATCATGTATGAAACACTCGTATTTGTATGGTTGAGCGTAGGGGTACCTTGCCGTTGCCGGGGATCAAAGAACAAATTTATGTTTTGAAGTGATTTTTGGAATATCATGGTAGTTTGTGAAGTTAAAAGGGTTGTTCACCAAGGGAGCTGGGGGTTGATTTGCTGCCATCCTAGTTTGAATTCTTTTAGGAACAAAGTTTGGAAAAAATGAGGCTCATTATTTTTTTAAAGTAAAATGACAGGTAGCTAGTTGATTAGGGGCAGGGGTAGAAGCTCTTTGTTGAGTTGCTCTCTAGGGAGGTTGGTTCATAATACATAAAATTATAGGATATAAATGCTAAAATAGAACTATAAAATTAAGTAAAACAAAAAAAATATTTAATAATAATAATTTTTTATAAATTTTGATAGAAAACTAAAATCTACTATATATAAAATTTAGAAAAAATAGTAAATGTAGGAAATTGCAACATATAAGATTGAAAAAAAGTAAATTTAAACAAAATAATGTTATCAATGAGAACCACCTCACCAAAGTTAAGACTAAGGTAAGCATTGCCCAAAATGTGAAATAAGAAATGCAGGTTTAAGAACTTGAAAATAAAATTGCAACAAGATAGGAAAAATAAAGGATTTGGGAGATAGATTGAACTAAAAAACTACTAACTAGAAATGGGGTTGGAAACATGAATTCAAGGAATGAAAATTTTTACTTGAGAATAGAAATTTTTCTAAAATAGAAAATAAAAGATTCAGTGATAGAGATTTTCAATAGGAAGTGCAAGAAAAGAAACAAGAAAATAAAATTCAGGGAAACAACATTTTTGAAATAGAAATAGAAAAAAGAATATGAAATGAAATAGGCCCTCTCTCTAGCACCAAAAAGGTGGTGATGTGTAAATTTTGGCGAAATCAACACCCAAAAAAACTAGTTTAGGGAGACTATTGCCTAGGGCGCCTCCCATATGGGTATAGAAATGTAGGAATAGTCTTAGCTGGAAAGGGCTATGTGATGTTAAATGATTAAATGAACTTAGATTAGGGCATTCCAAAGAAATAGCAATTATTTAAGAAAAGAAACCTTTCAAGATAATATAAAAGGATGAGCTACAACAAATTTTGAAAATGAAATGTTACGTAATTTAACTTTCATAAATAGACAGGGTTCTTAATGTCTAACATGAAATAAAGATTCACATTTCATAATCACTTGAATATAAATAAAATACTACAATGGAACTTAGCTCAAATGAGCAAAACATCTAGTTACTTTGGCTAAGCTAAGGCTGCATTTTCCATTTGTTCTACATGGGTTTTTCCATTGCCATCAAAGGAGGAGGAAGCAGTAACCGCGATGGTGATGGTGGTGCTTGCACTATTTGTTGTCACTATCATTGCTTGTAGCATTGTTGCCACTGGTGGCATCCACTGCTAGGCAGAAAACCCTACTATGTAGGGATGAAAACCCCATTGTACAGGGATGAACTATTGCACATTGTGGTTCATGCCATTTGCCATCACCTACCATTGTCGCTCATCACCATGCATTATTGTTGCCACTTGTCATCGTAGCTAGTTTTTTATGCTCTTAGCACCTACTTCCTATTGTGCCACCTAGCGTTGTTCATTGCTGCTTGCTACTCATTGTTGCATGTTACCATTGTTTTCCCCTACATGTAACTAACAACCACACATTGTTGATGTTGGCTACTGATTGTCACACATTGTTATTTGTCTGATACCACTATTTGTGCCTACTACCATTGTCTATTGTTAACGCTATTGGCTCTTGCTACCTACTGCATTACCCGCTGTCATTCGCTACTGCTCATTACTTATCGCTGCATGCTGCACCATTCATCATTGCTTGCCACCATCACTCACTACTCATTGCCACATGTCACCTGTTGTAGCTTGTATGCACACCACCACTATTTGTAGGCTTGCAGCACCTATCACTAACTACTTGTTGTGCATTGCATTTTCATGTGTCACCACTTACCAATTGTAGATGTTGCCATCACTGACATTGCCTGTAGCTCCCACTACACTACACAAGCATTGTTTAGAGCTAGTGGCCCTCTTTGTTAGTGTTTGTCCCACACTCAAAGAGAGAGAGAGCCAGAGATCCCTCTCTGCTCCCTGTGGTTGCTACTTGTTGGTACTTTTTATAAGCCACTACTATCATTGATGCCTCTAAATGTCCATGTTCACCACCTTCATCATGTCACCCACGTCGCGTAACATTTTCCACCACCACATTGCCCATGTCACGTAACATCCACCACCACCACATTGCCCACATCACGTAACATCCACCACCACCACATTTCCCACATTGTGTAACATCCACCACCACCATGTCTGCCACCTCTACACATCACTGCCAACATGTTTACTTGCATTGCTTGCTAATTGTATGTCTAATTTTGTCTATTTTTTATTTTGTTATCAAAATTGTCTAATTTTGTACTAGCTTTCATTGACTGATAAGATCATAATTGAAAATATTCTAATGGCTTCTTACTTCAATAAAAATCATTGCAATAGTTACTATTAACTATAAGGCCTAGGGAAGCTACATCTTCATAGTTATCACCAAATTCTTAAAAATTAACTTTGATGTGATATGTTATTTCAAAAAAGTCTCCGACACCTTTATGAGATTTAAAGTACATTCATAATAAAATTTACTAAACCAAACAGAAATTTATTTGGTTTTCTATATTCATATCAAATAGATTAGAAATGTATGCTAACTAGTTTAATGAGCAATGGTAGTAACCAGAAGCCATCATGCACATTAGTTTTCACTTCCAAAAGTAGTGTAAGTAACATTAAACCACATTATACTACTACTACAACATGCCCATATTAAATAAAGTCATTGAAAACTAGGTTTCTCATTCACACATGGCATGTAAAGTGAGTGATTTGTTGTAGGTTGTGGCCATGGAGAATCAAAACTAGAACTAAGTATCTATTAATGCTTGCAGATGGGAATTGGTAAATTTGTATAGATGGATGGCAATTTATATAGGCCAGAAAAGAAGACAGGAAGCACATTTGGTTCATTTTTTCTAAATAATAAATGCCTATTGGTAAAGATAGTAGACTTATAGGACTTTTAATTTTCATGGTATTAAAACTTATTTAAACATGGCCCCATGCTTAGCATGGGCGATGTTGGCATAGACACTCATAGAATTAGATGAAACTTAGTTCTTTTCAAGAACTTGAAATATGTTTTTTTGCAATGGCATCATTTTTCCACCTACATACACAATAGCTTTTCTCCACATTTGCATGATTCTAGAACCTTATTCTACCATCTTTGTCTCCACTCAACACACTTCCTTCCTACACATCTAAAAGAGCTTCTCCTTTTTCAATGACTGGAACTTGAATCAATTCTAGTGCTAGTAATTTTTTGTAGAAGATGTTAGGAACAATCTATTGTAATAGCCTTCAATGTTCCATAGTTCAATTCAAGATCATGCTGTTGCAAAAATAGCTTCTCATCCAAATAATTACCACATAGCTTTTGTATAGCATAACCAGAAGAATGATCCCAAGTTTTCATAGGTATAAGAAACCTCAAATCTTACAAATCAAAATTACCTTTCGAGGAGCCTAACACAAGCTATTACTTTTGAGGAACCAATCAAAAGGGAAAAATCATACTCATCCTTTTCATTACTTATAATTTTCTTCCATGAATCCATCTTGTTCCTCAAGTTCCGTGAAGTAATTCTCCATTTTGTGTACTATAAAGTAGCATGGGAGGTTCCTCTGAGTCAAATTCAAGAAGAGTTATGACTGCTCCTTCTTGGGTTTCTTTCTTGGCAATGTCCCATGAAGAATTTGATGTTACATGGATGGTTTTAGAGCTTGAACCGACTTCAATTTGCAACCGAAGTGTTGCAAAATTGAAAGATTTTCCTTCTTATAGGGAGAAGATCACACACTGATCAAACATAGTTTTTTCATCAAGGTCACCAATTTTCCATAATTTTAGAATCCTAATATTAGAGGTTGTCACAAGGAAGTGAATGTCATGAGATATTGAAACAAAGTTTATTTCAAAATTTTTGTCTTGGTAAAAAGAAAACAAATGTCCCTTAGGCCTTCACAATAAAATATTCAGGTTCTTTTGATCATTCCTTAAAACTTTGCTATCAATATTTTCTATTTCTTTCACCTCAACTAGATTATTTATATCAAAAATTACCCAATCAAAAGAAAGTTATGTCATAGGATAGTCTTTTTCTGGTTTCAGTCGTTTTTCCTTCATTCTCTTTCTTGTAGAAAACTATTACCATTAAATTATTTTAGGGATCTAGAAAATGGAGGATTCAACCTACTTTGGAGAACTATCTTAGAAGCTAAGGTTTGGAGATCAATTGGGCTCTTAATGAATGGTTCAAAAATTGAGTAAACATGAGAATGTCATTCTGAATGAGGACCCACTGCAAATGTTCACTACATTGTAATGTCAATACATTCTCCATTTTCATTAAAAATAGGTCCACCACTATTTCCAGGATTAACTGCTGCATCTATTTGAATGATATCATCTCAATTCATAAAACAACATCTTTTGTAATAGAAATTGTGTATTGTGATAGGAATTGTATCTCCTCCAAGTGGATTAGTGACAAGTATCATTGCATCATGATTTACACATTCTTAACTAGCCATCTTTATGAATTCATCAACTACCACCTCATTCTCTTCTTCCAGTAATAGTGGCTCTTCATCATCATCCACATATTTATTGTTCAATCTATCCTTGTATTTTAGAGATTTTCTAGATGTCAATTCACCCTTTCAGCCTACTCTTGAGCCATAAATTCTCTTTCATAATTCTCTTTACTTTGGCCTTGAGATTCTACTTTTTCCATTATGCTAGATAGCATCAACCTTTGCTTGCAATTGTATAACATCTTGAACACATGTCTCTACTTTAGTAGAGAATTCATAGTTAGCTCCTAGCATTTGCTCAAAGAAATCTTGAATTTTCCAAACATCATGCATTGATTTGATCCAAATCTTCTTTCTTCAAACAACAAATTTCATCTTTCATGGGGAGAAGTAGACCAAGTATTCTTACAAATTTCTGTGGTATATCATTGTTATTATTCTTTAATTGCATACCAGTTATAATCCTGACAAGTTTGTTTCTTAGTAGAACCCTTCATCCACATCAATCCTTTGTTTCACTTTATCTTGTTGTGTTGAATGATTCTTTTTAGGCACAACCATTGATTTCAAGGTAAATAACCTACATAGATCATAAATCTTCTCATTTCCATCTTTTAGCAACGTGATCTCTATTTTCTTGAATTGTACAACTACATATATTATTTCTATCTCTAATTCCAACAACTTGTTATGCTTAACTAGGCTTTGCAATTTGATCCATATATTTTCGTTGCCATATTTTCACTAATAATTTATTTTCTAGTGTTACGACCTTATAAAGACTATTTCATGAAATGGTAGAAATGTGGTTTGGAATTTTTCTTTAGTCATGTATGGGTTTGGTTTATGATTCCTAATTTAATTGTTTCTTTTTATTTTTCTTGTAATTTTGGAAAATCTCATTTAAAATGATTGCCACAAGCAAAACATCCTAATCAAGCTTTCTTGGTTGGTGTTTCTTCTACTATTGCTTGTTAAAGGGTAGTTCGTACTTGATTTGATTCTTTGTTATCCTTAGCAATTCTATAGGCTTCATCAACTCTTTGAGGGTCATGTGCTCATGTTTGGGATTGTAGTTATGCATGTAGTTCACCAATAGACTTTGAAGCTAATTCTCCCTCATCCTAGTGACTTAAATAGTAAGTGAGATCATAGAATTCATTGTAGTAATCTTCCATGGATCATCTTCCCAATCTTAAGGATACAAATCTCATCTTGCGCTCTTTGAGGAAGGAATCTAGTACAAATTTTTGTTCAAAATTTCGATAGAAATCAAGCCAATCCTTGAGATCTTAGTCCATTCCACTATGTTGATACAAGTTTCCTCAAGTATAGGGAGATGACTTCTAAATGTTCTTGGCATGAAAAATTCAACATATCAAAGTAAATTTTCAGTATATCAAGCTAGTCTTTCACCTTGGCACTAGATCTAAGGGCTCCATTGTAATGATCTAGTTTTACCTTTTCTGTGTGAACTTGGGTTAGTGATTCTCTTGGTGCATTTTTCCAATTGCTATATACCTTACCTTTAGGTTCCATTTTTTAACCTAATGAAGGAACATTAGCATCCCAGTTTCCAATAGGTGGGGATTGGTTTCTACACTGATCCCTAGGAGGAAGTTAATCTTGATTTTAATCTCTGTAATGTGGGGATTAATCTTGGCATTGGTCTCTAAGTGGAAAGTGGCTTGGATCAGAAGGTTGGGTGAGATGATTAGTTAATTGCTTGATGGAGTTTAGAAAGAAATCCATCTTTCCTTGCACTTTCAACCATTCATTTTGAACTTTGGGATAATTTTCTAATTTTTTTAGACATGTTCTACATCTTTGTCATGAACCCTTGATTTGACTGACTAAGTTCCTCCTAGATACCCTTGATTTCATTAATTTGTTCCTCAAGGGCATTCATTAGGTCATTAACTCAAGTCTTCATCTTTCTCCAATGTACTCTTCGAGTTTTAGACATTGGTAAGTTGAAGAAATTAGATGTGTTGGTAGTCCTTGGCTTCTATGGTGTTCTTTATGGGTCCCAAGATAGTTGATTGTTTCCATGAGAGGTTAGATCTATCATGAACTTCTACTTGATCACAAAATCCTAATTGTTTTAGAACCCTAAATGATGGCTTGAAAACTAATTTCTCATTATCCAAAAGCTGAATTTGATCATTCCATGATGTCTAGAAGGTTCAAATGTATTAGAAATGATTTATGCTTGGTTAAAAATGGACTTTAGAAGTGCAATTTATGCTCGTTTAAAGTTGTAAAAAACTTTTCACATTTTTTGAGACTTCTTGAGAGGTCATCCATCCTAGTACTACTCAAGGACAAGCATGCTTAATTGAAAAATTTTTATCTTACTTGCTATCATGACAATAAATTTTCCTTTTAAAATTTCTTTTTTTATGTTTGTAATTTTAAACTAATTTTCTTCTTTATAATTGACAGAAATTTTGAATTCTACATCAAGTTGAAAAAAAATTGGAATTCTCCATTAATTAATGAAAAATTGGAATTCTCTATTGGTTGATGGAAAATGTTTTCCATCACTAGGGGTAGGGATAGGAATGATGGTAGGAGTGGGGATGTTTAAGACAATCATAGGAGTGTAAGAGTGGCATGCAAGGTGCATAAGGAGGATGATTATGGTAGTGGGTGAAGGTTGTAATAACTTGTGCTACATTTGTTAAGGCTTGGATGAGCTAGGTGGGTCCTATGTAGCCCTCACTAGGGCCTATGTGGCCCTTGATAGGGCCTACACAACCCAAGAAACCATCTACATGGATCAGCATGATCTAGAGGTGGGCAAGGGTTTTCCTATAGCAGCATCGACAATGTTTGTGATGTGTTGGAGGGGGTAACAATTCTTAGCATCGATGGTGTTCACGGTACGCTTGAGGGGGCAATGATTTTTGGCATTAGTGGTGTATATAGTGTGCCAAAGTAGGCAATGATCCTCATCATTGATAGTGTCTATGATGCATTGGAGGGGGCGACAATTCTAGGCACTAGTGATGTCTACAATGTGCCAGAGGAAGCAATGAGTCCTGGCACTAATCGTGTTTGCAGTGCACTAGAGGGGATGATGATTCTTGGTGTTAGTGATTTCCATAGTGTGCCAGAGGAGGCAATAATTCTTAGTGCTAATGGTTTCCATGGTTTGCTAGAGGGGGAAGTGATTTTTGGCTTTGGCAGATATTGGTGCTAGGAATAGTGACGATAGGTAAGGCAGGTAAGGGAGACGACAGTGCAGGGTGAATGCATGGTGCAATAGAAGGTAGGAAGCATGAAGGAAAGCAGTAATGTAGTAGAGAGTTCCTACATGTTGTCGTTGCTGGCCTAGCTTGTTGTTGTCAGGCAGCCATGATGCTATGTGATCAAGACTTAAAGCCCTACCGCATGGTGGTGCAGTATTTCCTACACTACTACCATGCAACTGGTGACATTGTGGGATTGAGCATGGAACCCCATTGCATAGTGGTATGATAGGCCCTATGCTACTACCAGGTTGGCTACAATGACACCACCATCCCAGCATTGTAGCATGGGCTAGTTGTAGGCCCTAGCCATTAGGGTTAGGACTACATCTCTAAAAAAAATTATTTATTAATTTATTTTAAATTAAAAGAAATTTAAAATCAGGGGCATGGTTTGAACCCATGACCTCTCACATTCCCCTCTTTTTAGGTAAATTTAAATTTAAAATTTAGGAAATATTTTAATTTTAATCATTACACGTAACCCAAGAAATGCCCTATCTCTCAAACCATAAGTCGGATTTCAATGAAATTGGTACTATTGAAATTGTCTTGGAGAGTACTATTTGTTCAACAAGAGATAACACTAGTTTTCTTGGCCTATCAATCATAAAATCATGAAAATTAAATGTTATCTTTAATTAATTATTAATTAAGTTATTACTACCTATTTTCTTGTAGCTAGATCTTTCCATAAATACATGAGAAAAGAAGTATTTGTCAATCATAGCATAGCATTAGTAGAGAGATTTTAGAAATAAAGAAGATTTCTACCATAAAAAACATGGCTTCAAAGAGTCCCTCTCAAGCTTCTTCTCAAGCACAAGCTCCTTTAGGTCGCCCTAAATAAATGTCTATTCTTTTACATCAAAATAATGAAGTTTTTGCTTCCAATTTTGTGCGTAACTTACTTTGAGTGGAGGAATTTTAATATCTCACAACCTCAACATTGTCTTAGCTATTTTCTTTCCCATTTTAAAGCATCCTATTGCAATGTCTATATTAAAAGTAAAAGTTCTCCTACAAAAATGACCTTTGGGCCATTAGTGATTACTCTAGTCGATATTTGGTTTGTTTTAGGTTTTCACTTAGTGGAGAATCCTTTAATCCCTTCTATTTTCTTTCTTAAATATCAAATGTTTTGCCAAGAAGAGTTGTCTGATTATGTCTGTGATTCTGCTCTCTACCACAGTTAGTTTTATTCTAATGATTTTATCAATGAAATTAATTTTAAATTATGTTAATTTATTCATAGTAAGGTTTAATGACATCCAAACCACTGTTATGTTAGTGGCTATTCCATCTACATTCTCCATGATTCCAAAACTAGGAGGCTTTATGATTAGTCATTATCTTATTTTTCTACTTTACATCTTGCCATGGAACGTGCTATTGTCATCAAGAAAAATTCACAAAACCCTTATACTATATGTTGTGTACCTATGATCATGTCCTTAATTTTAAGTTATAGTGCTTCAACCAATCTTCTTAGTCATTTCAATCCTAGTTTACATCTCGAGTTTCTTGAAGAATATAGAGTTGTCATGAGTTAGATCAAGAATGCAAAGAAAGGTCAAAGGGCCTTTAAATAGGTCCAAAATCCAAAAGAAACAAGTGAGGTATTATATATATCTTTATATATTTTATTATACTTGTTTGTTAATTATGTGTTTTTATGTATTTATTGGTAGTACACTCTAGGCTACAGAATGAACCAATGGAAGGTGTACCAATGGAAGATGCTCAAAGTTTTGAAAGAGACCAATCAACTTTAATGGAAAATGTGGCAATAATAGATTTCACTTCTAAGGTTTATATATATTTATTTAATGGCCTACTTTATTATTTTTACTTTGTATATTTTATTTTCTAATATTTTTTTTTCTTTTTATAGAAATAACATACAGGGCAAGGTCTAGTAACCTAGTAATTTTAAGTTCCAAACAAAAGGAGAGTGCTAAACAATAAAAGGATAGCACCAAATAGAAAGATAAAGGAAAGGAGCCCAAGGAAAACTTAATTATATCTAAAGTTTGAATACTTCCCTTCTCTTTCTTCTTCTTGTGTGACTTTGACTTCGTATTTATTGTTTTGTGTTGCAGATCTCTCTAGGTCAGAGGTACTTCATTTGAGAGTTGGAGAGAGATACTGCCATGGATACAATCTCTAAATAGATTCCTACTCCTCCACCAAGATTACTTCTTATGACCTCTTCTCATGTGACCTTGATAAGGGATTCTTTACCACATACTATGCTAGCTTCAGTTCCTAGATCCATTTTGGTAACTCCTTCAATCATCATCATGGGTTTCTCCTTCTTGCTAATATAGATGGTGGTAGCTTGTTGAACCCCAAGATTGAGTCAATTTTAATTAAATACCTCTAATAAAAGAATATATTTTAATTAATTTTATGTAATTAATTACATATTATTATTTATTTAACTAGTGTTTAATTAATGTTTATTTTTTTAGTTTTAGTTTATTATGGTGATAAGTATTAGTTTATTATTATTAGTTTATTAATTTTTGTTACTAGTTTATTTTAGTTTAATTAATATCTTATATAAATATTATATATATTTGCAGCAACATCGGCCCAACAATAGCAACCAGAGAAAGTGCGATGACGGTAGGCGACTGCAACAGTAAAGACGGCGCGGCTGCAGAAGGTAAGGTAGATTAAGGCATGCAGTAGGGAATGGAGGCAGCAACGTGTGGCGTAGATGAGGTGGATCAGGCAATAGCAGAATGGCACGATAGCGGCAGTGAATAGGAAGTGACTGTTGCGTTGGTAACATGAGAAAGGATTTTTATTTTTTTAGAGGCAAGGAACAGTGAACGTAGTGATGGAAATGGTGATGGCTATGGCAGGACGTAGCAAGGGTTTCATTGTTTTAGCTGAACAGTGGCTGCTATAGTATGCGCCAAGGGTTTTACTATTTTCACGGAACAGTGGTAGCTGTAAAACACGGCAAGGTTAGAAAAATGTACAGCCACAATTCCCTATACCTCCCATGAGTTTCGTTCCTGTTTACTGCAAGATTTTTATTATAATTAAAATATCAAGGATACAAACTTGGTATTTCCATAAATTTATACAGATGAATGTTTATCCATCCATTATTATAATGTTTATTTTTAAACCATCGAAGGGTATAAATAATGCACTTCACATTGTATTTGGAACCCTGAAGGTGCATACACGTTGAAAAAAAAATCATTTTTTAGCAAAGGGAGGAGAAGGATAGCAAGGCAGAATTGCAATTTAGGCAAATCTCCCTTGTGATATTTAATTATTATTTATAATTTCAATTTAATTTAATTATTAATTTTCATTCTTGAACTTACAGTTAGAAGTTAGGGTGAAAATTTATGATTATACTTATGAGTGATAGGCATAAGTGTGGAATTTAATTGAATTCAATTCTAGTTATTTATTGTCTTGATGATTTCTTTAACTTTTGAACCGTTTCTCCATGGATAGAACTTGCAGAGGAGGTGACTTCTTTATAATGAAAGAAAAATAAATTTTAAAGGTATCCAACACTAAATTTTGCCTGGGTCGTTAATTTGGTACCATTGGTGGGGAGGTCGACAGAGTTAATCATCATCAAGGGTTCAATAAGCTTTAATTTTTATTTATTTATTTATTTATTCATATATTTTATTTTTGCATTTTACTTTTCTTTTATTTTTGTAATTTAAGAAATGATTTCTTTTACTTGTTTTTCCTGCTTAAAGAAAAATAAAAATAAAAATAAAGAAAAATCCCAAGAATCAGCTCCTCTTATTGTACAACCAATTGAAATTGTTAAAAAAGTTGCAAGTAAAGCTATGATAGTAGGAGCTACTAAATTAGTTTGTAAATTCTTAGGAATGGTAGCCCATGAATGTGCCAACGAATAATATTCATGTTAAATGAAATCAACAAAGCAACCAAGGAAACTTAAATTCAACCATCTAGAAGCACTCTTAGCCTTTATAAACATATGAAAGTTAATCAAAACCAAGACCAAGAACAACCAATGTGATCAAGATCTGATTATTCTTCCTCTCAGCTAACACAAAATCCCAATGAGAAAATACAACCTAATTTGTCCATAACTATCAACCCTCTATTTGACATTCCAATATCAACCATGAGTTCAACTACAAGGGTAGGATCTCAAAATTTAAATACTACCTCAATGTCAACCTATGTGACCACAATGAGAGGTATTACCCAACCCATAAGCACTTTGAATATATAAACTCCACCAATAGTAACCTCATTAGCAAGTCCTATAGTAACTCCAATAGTAGTTTCAACTTATACTAGAGGATCATGCTCACATCATGTACCTTCTCCATTTTTCCTATGTCCAATTCCTCTCTCTTTTGGTAGTTTGAGTTCTAATGTTCAAATTAATCAGCCATTCCTAGGACAAACCCTTGGAGAATTATTAAATCAAATAACATCAATTATACATCAAGGCCCATTGATTTTCCCACAAGAAAGAGATGTATAGGTTAAAAATATTCACCTATTACCTATTTTTAAGGGGACAAATGATGAAGATTTGGTCACTCACATAAGAGAATCTAAAAAAACATTATCTATGTTGGCACCTCAAAGTGGGGATAGGACTAAAATGATTACTTTGAAATCAACCCTAAAAGACAAAGTTGAATTTTGGCTACAAACCCTTCAAACATAAATTAGTTCTTGGGATGAGTTTAAAAATGCTTTTCTACAAAGATTTCTTTCTAATGATAGTAGGCTATGCTCATTAAGAAAGTAATTAATGACTTTTATGCAACATGAGGATGAGAACTATAAAAGCACCTTTGATAGATTTAAAGGGTTATGCTTAAAAAATCCAAACCATGGCTTCCCAGTCCATCAATTAATCCAAATCTTTGTATAAGGTTTACTACCCTATTGTATGCAAAATGTTGACTTTGCATGTGGTGGAAATATTTTAAATGTGCACCGAAAGATGGTTGGAGAATTATAGATTCATTAGTAGACCAAAGTAAACGTTGGACAAAACCCAACATTATGTAAGGCATGACTCAACAAATAGAATAATTAAATAGAAAAGTCGATGAGTTAACATGATTGATTAAAAAAAAGCTCATGGAATTCAAAGTGAAGCATGCAACATTTGTGGTAGTCCCCAACATGACCAAACAACCTACCTAGCCTTATATTATTGTTTGGAGGAAATGCAAAAGTCAGCTACGTCTTTTCAACAATTTAAGAGCCAAGTGACAATGAAATTTCCTCAACGACCATTCTACCCACAACAATATCCTCAAAATAATTTTAGGCCATTTAAGAATCCAACTAATGAACATCTGGATAAACTCACCCAAAGCCTCACTTCCTTCATAGAAGAAAGTAGACAATTTATGAGTGAAACTAGGAAAGGATTTCAAGACTTAACTAAAAACGAATTGTCATCTCAACCTAAACCTAATCCTACATCTCAAAGAAAAGAAAAATAGTAATTACATTCTGATGAGACGCAGATTGCACAAGCCGCGATATCGCAGTCGATGCGATATCGCGGTC
>MNCI01014982.1:423989-474871 GCA_015680685.1 Gnetum montanum | reverse complement strand
TTTTTTTTACCTCATTTTTAACTTTTGATATTCCTCTTTTTCATTTTTGTTGAGTTATCATCCCATTTTTCTTTTGCATGATCATCTCTTTTGACTAATGGTGCTTTTGTGCATGGGTTTTCTTTGTGTTTCCCATCATGTCTTCCATAGGCATCAATGGTTAAGATCCCTACTATGGTGACAATTGATGGATATTAACACTCATTTATTCATTACCTCTGGTTCCCTCTTAGTCTAGATATATAAAACCTAGGGAAATTCTTGCTTTTGGTATATCCTTTGATCATGTTTCCTTTTAATAATTTATCTTTGCTAATTAACCTAAGTATGATACATACCTTAGCTTAATTAGGGGGGAGGATAACCACGTAATAAAGGATATGATAGTAGGGTATAACCAAATTGAAAGCTGAACCAATAACAAGTTAGGGAATGAGTTAGATCTAAGAAATGCATCTCAGATTCTTAAATCATAGAAGAGGTTTAAACATTGAGGTTATAAGACATTCTTATACCTTATGAAGCAAACCTTGTGAGGTGACTTTATGCTCAAGAAATCCTAGGTAGGGCCTTCCTAATCGAGTTATATATGGACTTATATTCAAGAATAAGAATTTATCATCAAAAGAGGAATAATAATAAATACATACTTAATATATAATTAGTAAATAAACATTTGTTTAATGGACAAGTTTAATTTTTATATTAGCTTAAAATATATATTTTGAAATAAATAAATTTATGTATCTATTAATATTTCATTTTCACCTTTATAACCAAGCACTAGTCAAAGGCTAGTCGAGGATTGTGTTGAACCCCAAAATTGGGTCAATTTTAATTAAGTACCTCTAATAAAAGGATATATTTTAATTAATTTTATGTAATTAATTACATATTCNTAGTTTAATTAATATCTTATATAAATATTATATATAATTATATATTGTATAAATATCATATTATACATTACTTATATTATATATATAAATATTAAATATCTATTTTAATTATATATATACATTATATAAACATAATACATATATTGTACATAATTATATATATATTTATTTATTTATTTGCAGCAACATTGGCCTAGTAGCAACAGCTAGAGGATGACGACAAGTGACTATGACAGTAAAGACGACATGGCTGCAAAAGGTAGATTAAGGCATGCACAGCAGAGCATGTGTGGCAGGGAATGGAGGCAACAAAGTGTGGTGCAGATGAGGCAAGGTCAGAAAAATGCACAGCCATAATTCCTTACACCTATCGCGAGTTTCGTTCTTATTTACTGCAAGATTTTTATTATAATTAAAATATCAAGGATACAAACTTGGTATTTCCATAAATTTAGACGGATGGATGTTTATCCATTTGTTATTATAATGTTTATTTTTAAACCATTGAAGGGTATAAATAATGCACTTCACATTATATTTGGAACACCGAAGGTGCATACATATTGAAAACAAATTCATTTTTTAGCAAAGGGAGGAGGAGAAGGAGTTGATACTAATGAATTCCACATCAAATTGGAATGAATTGTTCTTGTGGTTATTATTGAAGATCTGTTGAGCCTTGTGGTAGTTCTTATAATCCATCATCAAATGATCAAAATTGCTGCACTGTACAAACAACAAGGCAGAATTGCAATTTAGGCAAGTCTCCCTTGTGATCATCAATTCTTATTTGTAATTTCAATTTGATTTAATTATTAATTTTCATTTTTTGAACTTACAAGTTAGGATGAAAATTTATGATTATAATTATGAGTGATAGGCATAAGTGCGGAATTTAATTGGATTCAATTCTAATTATTTATTGTCTTGATGATTTCTTTGACTTTTGAACCATTTCTCCATGGATGACTTGCGGGTTAGTGACAGACAAGGTGACTTCTTTACAATGAAAGAAAAATAAAATTTAAATGTATCTAGCACCAAATTTTGTCTAGCTTGTCATAGCTATTGAAGAAGAACTTTTTCTTTTTCAGAATCTTGGTCAATGGATCACAAAGAATACACCCTATTCTATTTGTAAGGAGTTATACCACATGAGGAAGTCCAGTTCCTATGATCTCAGAGGAGATTATGAACTAGTGCAGGTTGGTGCTACATCTTATTTTCATCCAATTCTTGAGGATGTTTTAGAAGTTGTCAAAATTTTAGGAGAACTCTTAAGAAAATTAGAGAGTGTCATATGTCTTGCTTGTTATCAGCCAACTCATGAATGGATCCTTCAAGTTAAGAATGATTGATTTTAGGTAAGTAGTTCTTGCTCTTCTTTTTCTTTCTTCCTTTTTACTTCATTTGGTCTTTACATTTGTAACTTTAATATTTTTTTGTATATGTAGAGGAAAGAAAAGAATGGCAGGATGACATGACCCATTGATGAACCATGATTTGTTAGGCTCCAATATCGGACCCACAATATCAAATCCATGATATCGGGTACGCAATATCGTGACCTAAATAACGATATCAGATACATGATATCGTGACTCCTATGTGGGCCTATAAATACACATGTGGGCGCATGTGAAAGTTCGTTAGTCATGAGTTCTTAGTTAATTATTTTTTCAATCATTTGTTAGTTCTTCTCAACCCTTTCTCCTAGTGTATGTCTACAGTGTGATGATTGAAATTGTACGACACCTTTATTTGAGTGTGATGTACTTGGACACATACATGATCGGCAATAAAGATTGAGATTACTTCATCATTGCAGAATTCTCTTAGTTTTAGTTTTTTAATTATTATTTATTACTTTCATAATTAATATCTCTCACCCTTATTTCCTATCCCTATTATTAATCATAGAATGAGTATGACTTAACCATGAGCATTTAAGTGTGACTACTTGGTAACCCAGTAGCGTACTTAGGACATGCGCTTGGTAATCCTAATGGTAGTGGTACATGAGGTCCAAGATGGGTATAGATGATTAAGGAATAGATATTCATCACACTTAGGCTACCTTAGATTCTCTCCTCTCATTTCCTTGTAGTTAGATTCTCTCTCTCTCTCCTCCTTAGTCCAATTAAAGTTATTTTCCATTGCCTATAGGAGTAGCACTAGTTTAGAACCACATCATACACCTCACTCAGGACTAAACCATACATGACAACATAAATACTAGTCCAAGTGGGAAGACAAAAAACTGTGATCAACGAGTAACTATCTAGATACCACAACTAGCTTGTCTATGGAGTTCAACTAGATTATGTGTGAACGCTCGTATTCGTCTGGTTAAGTGTAGGGGTACCTCGCCACTCATGATTGGCACCATTTCCAGAGACAGTGCTAGCTATTTAGATTAGTTATATCATTCAAGATCACTGTAACAAGGCCTTGACGATATATCTTTTAGAAAGAAAGTAATTGCCAATAAGTCACACACAAATTCACAACAATGTCTCTCTCAAAAGACTATGATAATGCAACAACTAGTAAGGCAATTCATTGGAGAACCAACAAATTATATGATGATGAAGATGAAGTTTGGAGTACTCAATCTTATGTAGGGGTCTCCTATGTACATAAACAAAGACAACATCATTCCAACTCACAAATTCATAACATACCTAGTGACGATGAACCTCTATTGGCCATTAAGAGCCTAACGCATATACAAGAGGCTGTTCAAATATCTTGCAGGAATTGTAAGGAAAGCTGTCTACCTAGGCTTGATTTAAACAACTTTTCCAAGTTTTCAGGAGGCTATGATTTAGACCCACAACATAGTTTACAACCCTTCTATGATGCTTGTGTATGGAACAATATTGATAATGGGTGGAAAAAACTTAAGCTCTTTCCAATGACACTCGTTGGCCAAGCAAAAGTATGGTTTAGGTCCTTAAGACCAAAATCAATTCGACGTTGGTTGAAAATCGTAGAACTATTTAATGAAAGATATCAAACTTATGCAAGAGTGTTAGCCTTGAGGAAACAAACCCAAGAGTGGAAACAAGCATAACATGAACCCTTGGACATGGCCTTAGAAAGATATTATGCATTGTTAAATAATTTCCTAGGCCATGGATTTTCCGAGAAAAGGCTAATGTACCACATCATGGATGGGCTTCGTAATGAAACAAGGGAGACCCTAGGGATGTATGCCCAAGGTCAACTATACGAGCTACGAACCCACCAAATTCAAGAGCTATTAAGTGGGTAGCAAAATAAGAAGGAGAAATGGCTAAATGGGAGAATGTTGAAAAATCTCAACAAGACCAAAATCTCAATTTAACAAAGATCCATAATCATGAAGAGGAGAAATCAACTCATCTCAAGGAGGTGGAACAATCTTTGCTAGTACAACAATCACTAGATGAAATTGAGGTAAAGATCAATAAGATGATGGAATAGATACATGAAAAATGTGGAGAATATGCTAATATTATTGGAGGTAGAGCCATGAAAATAGGACAAAATACTACTAGACAATCGGAAAGAAGGGTAGAAGAGAATAAGAACTTAACTGCCAATCATAAGTATCAATGTAACATTTGCCTATACGATCACCCCAAAGGTCAATATCCAATATTATCACATTTACATGAACATTGGGGAAGAATGTTACATCTAGAGTTCATACAAAAATACTGTGTTCAATCACAGTGGCAAAAAATCCTAGTCATAGGGAAAGCCACCCCCAAACTGGTTACACCCTTCCCATCATCCAAACCCAAGTGCTTATCAAGTTCAACATCCTATTTTCCCTATAGGGTCAACATCCTATTTCCCCAACCATGTCAACATCCTCTATCTCACCATATTATTATCATTCTTCTCAATACCATCAACCCATATCCTTGCCAATAGGACCACCACCTTGGGTACCTTACACTTCTTCTTAAATTCAATATTCTCATCATTCATTTCCTTCTACATCACCACCAATAGTACCAAAAGGAATTGCATCACAACATTGACCCACAAACATTACTTGTGCTACTACTATCAACTACATTGGGAATCGTCCACAACATCGAAGGCATCCCTTCTTTAGATGTGACTGTTGAAAGGGATAGCACAGTTCCAAGACCACTACATTCTCCAACGTAGCATAAGTTCAACATTGTGGTGCATCTTTCTTCTCGAATCCAACATCTCATGCTACCTTATCAGGGCCACCAATTAATACTCCAACAACTGTGTGGCCTAATGAATATAGCCATGTAGGGAGACATATCAATCCTTGCATACCACCTTATGGTCAAGGGTGCCATAATGGGTCAACTCCGTATCAATTAAACTCATCTTCTAACTTGCCCCACTATGTCAACTTTATATAGTGTGTGCAGCCCACTTTGGGTACATTCCAACCACGACATCAAAAGACACCTAGTGGTTTGGATATGACCAGGTCCCAATATTTTCAAAATGCATGGATCCAACCCTTCCATTTATTAATTCTCGCTATGATCAAAAGTTTAGTTATGGGGGATATCCTCCATCCTAACAAGTATAATTAATAAATGTTTTTCCTTTTCTTTAATTTTACAATTTTTTGTTTTCTAGTTTTTCATCTTTCAATTTGTCGTTTTATCTTTTTATTCATTGTTTTATCTTTTTATTTATTATTTTGTCTTTTTATATTTTTATGAGTAATCTCATCTATGAATAAAACACTCATGTGACTCATTGGTTGAGGTGTTGTTCTTTGCTATCAAGTTTTGAGTAACTAATTATTTGGACAGTGAGCCCACCACATCCGCCCAACCATTCTATTAATAAAAGGTTCTACTTTAGGTATGATGATGTTCTTGTCATCATAAAAACTTAAAACTAATGTTGTGCTCATTATGCCTAGAGCAAAAAATGATGGACTAAGAGGGAATGACCAGGGTGTGACATTAAGGGGACTTGTGGATTCTCTTTGGTGACATTTGAAGGAGTTATCATGCAACTTGGTTGTACTAAGATCCTTGTAGATCCAGCAAAAAATGGGAGTAAGAGTAATAAAGCCAGTCAATAAAGAAACTCAATGCTATTCTAGGGGGTCCCACTAGAAATACATGCACCCATGCTTGAAGGTAGGCAGCTTCTCTGGATTAAGCATTCAAAGAAAAAAATAAGAAAGATCAAGGCAAAAGTGCCATAAAGCAATTCTGAATCACTCCTTCCTTGAACGAAATGCCAAGTGATCATACACCTTGTTGTCATGGTACTCTTATGGTTGTTCACCATGGGATGAAACAATGCAATGTCACTGATTGGAGGAATGGACTTGGTCTTGATTTTGGAGTGATGGGCTAATGACACATTAATTGTGCCCTACACTCAAGATTCATTATGCCCTGGGTCAGTTACCTCATGTTTCAATCTCTACAATCCCTTCTACAATTCATCTCATCTCGATGTTTATGTAATTGTGACTTGTGTCTTGTGTAGCATTGAGTTCATATCTCATCATGGTGGTATCAACATGTGTGTGTTTTATGGAACTAGTGTGGATTACATTTAACCCTTATAGTGCCTATAGACATTTTCAGGTGTGGTTACATAAGGGCATCATAGGTAGGAACCTACTTTGGGGAGGACCCACTTGCATGACTTTTGTAATTTGTACTTGTTGCATACCACCACATCATTTTATACCCTTCAAGTACTTTATGGCCAACGTTATTATTTCCCTTATCATCCCTCTAATTCAAACATTCCTATGTACCAGCACATGTCCCTTCTCATCTTATTCATGAATTTTATTGCCAGATTCTACCCCATTATACCTTTTGTGCCTTCTGGTCTATTCCATGTTACCCTAAACCTCTCAAATTAACCTCAAATCCTTCATTTTTGGCCTTAGAATTTCACAAATTCATCAATTTTATTAAGTACCCTATTTTAAATAGGTCATGATATCGGGCCGGTTGTGATATTGGGGCCGCACTATCGGGTACATGATATTGAATTAACAAAAACTATATATATGGATCCCCCCCTACCCACACATGTCAACATCATTTTCAACTGTTCACATGGGGAGTTTTTCAAATTTTCTCCACAAACTTGATAACTTGCACACCTCTCATCCAACAACCCTAACTTAATCACTAGCGTTCCGATTTCCATTCTGATTGAACCTATCTGACCTCGGAGTGTTCAACTTAGTCATGGGGAAAGGGTACATTCTGAGTTGTGCATAAATTTTTCAAAATTCATCATCACCTGAAGGATACTATAAAGGGTAATTGACCATCAAAACATCAAACATGTTGCCAAAATTAATTTTATCTATTCATCCATACTAGGAGAGTTAAATTTTGAAGCCACCTAATCAAATTAGGCCCAAGATCAAACTTTTAGGGGACATTTCCATAAAATTTCCTAACTCTAAATCACATGAAACAAGAAACGAACCCATTAAAGGAAAAAAGTAAGGTATAAATCAAATTTTGTAAACAACCTTACTAATAATCAGCCCCATGTGATTACAAATGGCCTCTAAATGTGGACAACAAGGAGGACCATCCTAAGGTATGTCCAAAAACCAAGGAGAAGTAGAGACCAAGTGTCTCCTAAGGAACATGTAGAGTAGGAGGCACAATCATTTAGCATTCATCAAGAGCCTCTTGCTACTATGCAATTAGGATAGGTGGAAGGAGGAGTGGCTAAAGCACCTGAACATGGACAACATCTCACATTGTCCCTAGAATGTGTGTAGGTAATCCATGAAAGGTCCACATCAGCAACTGTGATTGTGGAACTAAAATTTGGACCTTTCATGGAGTTTGCTCCTGAAGCTATTAGGGACCAACTTAAAGGGTACCCATTATGGCCTATCCTCTCTGAAAGTGGTGCCTGGTACTTAGGAGAGATGTACCAATTTTGGCACAACAAAGAAGAAGGCACCACAGTTGACATTGGTGGTGTGTCTATAGATTTTTCCACCAAAGCCATTTTGGAAGTGTTGAATCTTCTGAATATAGGGCCAAAAGTTGCTCACCTACTTACTTGCTCTGATGCCAATGCATAAAAAATTTGGTTGAAAAGGATGTATGGCAAGGAAGACAAGACATATGGAGAATTGGCGTTGGAAAAAAGAATATATTTCAAGATTAGTACTTATATAACATTTTTCCCATGAAAGGATTGAATAGAATCCCCATGTATGAGGCTAGAGGAAGCACTATATTGATGGGTAAGGTTAATGCTAACCTACCCCACTTATACCTTATGGAGATTCTCAGGTGGTTTGAGGAATGCAAGATAGGGAACTTTGCATTGCCCTTTTCCTATCTCATCAGGAAGCTGTGTAGATGTGTTGGAATTCTAGGGTACACCAATGACGTCTCCAAAAAGGCCCAAAATGCTTTGTTCACTGAATTGTTGAAGCCACCAGGCACAAGGAAAAGTGCTTGTGAGACACTGGAGCTAGAAAAGGAATAGACGGTGGGGTCCACTGTGACTCAAACTATAGGGCCTAGCCAACTCCCAAGCACAAGGCCCAATCAACAACAAGAAACAAGACCTAGCACGAGCCAACGAGACCAACCATCACCACCACTACAGGATTATCGACCGTCAATGGGCCATCTCAGGGCCATCACTGAGATGGTCAATTGGGGAAGTTGTGATGATACTAATCTCTTCTGGGTCATCGACGACATTGTACGATCCACAATTTCTATAGATCATGCATGGGGTGAGGTGTCCATTCAAATAGAAGGAGGGGAGACACATTGGCCACAACAGATTTTAAGGAACATTACATCTTTCCAAGTGCAATTAGAAACTAGTGAAGGGGCCACAGTAGTGGTCATGCAACACCAAAATGTAGAGAGAGCCATAGAAGTGGTCATAGACCACATCAAAGAGTCCTTCAATGTCCTTGTTGTGCCACTGGTAGATTTCACAAGAGCACGTGATGCCTAAACTCTGGCTAGTCCCTCAATGACTCCTGCGGAGTATGAGGATTTCCTTGATCGATTACTGCAGATAGGATAAGTAATGATGTCCTTGTTTGACATCCCATAAGATGTCACAACAACTTAATCAGACCTCATCTCCACTAAGGGAAAGTTGGTCATGGTAGAGATCAGGGCCAAGCATGTAGAGGCGGTGTTGGAAAGACTTTGAGAGAAGATCGTTGCCCTACAAGCTGCACAGGGGAACCCATCTCAATTCATTCTCATAGATCAACTAGAATTTTTTATAATTGAGCAACTTAATAAATTATTGGAATTATTGGTGGATAATAAAAAGGTGGCAGAGGAGAAAGAGAAAGCCGATTGGGATGCTTCCAAGGCACAAGTGCAAATATACGTGCATGCCAAAGCACTCAAGGTCTTACAAGAAGAGAATAAATAGCTTGTCATGGACAAATATTCTTAAGGAAAATTTTCAGCAGCTATGAGAACACTCTCAATGGAGGAGGTATGCGTAATCCTTCAGAAGATGGTCATTGAAATAAGCACATGGCAAAATGAGGCCAAGAGACATGAAAAGTTAAAAGAACACTTCAGAAACTAGGTGGGGATGTACAAGGAAGTCATTGAGAAAGAAATCCATATGGTCAAGGCTGACATTAATACCTTTAGTGCTCAACACATTGATTGGCGAGCCATATTGGACACATATGCATTCATCCACTAGGTGGAGTTAAAAAGATGGAACCTATAGGTACAGGATCTTACAAATTACATAGAATTGACAAACTTGCAGTATGCCAATTTAGCTATGTTAATAGAAAGATGCTCGAGAATAGAGCTAAAGAAGTAGGTAGCTACCACCTATGCCAAATATGAAACTGAATTTGCGGAGCACAAGAAAACATTGCAAAGGCTAGAAGTTGAAAATTTTGAGTTAGAGGTGGTTAGGGCCAGCTACCAAGGGTAGAAAGATGTCACAGTAGACTTGGCTTGATGGCTTATAGATTACCAAGACTACAAGGATAAAGCTAGAGCCTAGGAGGAGGAACGATGGCTGTTTGCGGCCTGGTACATCAAGGCAAATTAGATGTTCTCGAAACTACCATGTCCATGGGAAGTGCCGACTCCATCAAACATTGGAGTAGTAGTGTGGATGGCATAGGACCCACAAACTAAAGAGGAAAAGCTCTAGGCACTCCTTTAGAGCCACCAGATCCCAAAACCTAGAGCATAAGACAAGGGGAAGTGATCCATGGAGGAGCCACTACCACCTGGGACCACATGAGTTCCAATAAAATTTTGTAATTGAAATTTTGTGTTCATGTCCCAATTTTATTTTCCTCAATGTGGCATGAATAAATTCCTAGTTAGTCAATAATCCCATACCTATCCATTGTGTAATTAATTTGGCTTGTTTTTATTTTGTTTAACTCGAGGACAAGTTTTCATTTAGTCATGGGGGTATGATAAACCATGATTTGTTAGGCTCTAATATTAGACTTGCGATATCAGATCCACGATATCGGGTACGTGATATTGTGACCTAAATAACGATATCGGATACACGATATCATGACTTCTATGTGGACCTATAAATACACATGTGGGTACATGGGAAAGTCAGTTAGTAATTAGTTCTTAGTCAATTAGTTTTTCAGTCATTTGTTAGTTCTTCTCAACCCTTTCTCCCAGTGCATGCCCATAGTGTGATGATTGTAATTGTATGACACCTTTATTCGAGTGTGACGTACTTAGACATGCACAAGACCAGCAATAAAGATTGAGATTACTTCATCATTGCAACATTCACTAAATTTTAGTTTAATTATTATTTATTGCTTTCGTAATTGATATCTCTCACCCTCATTTCCTATCCCTGTTATTAATCATGGAATGAGTACGACTTAACCATGAGCATTTAAGTGTGACTACTTGGTCACCCAGTAGCATACCTAGGACATGCGCTTAGTAATCCTAGTGGTAGTGGTACATGAGGCCTAAGATGGGTATGGATGATTAAGGAATGAATACTCATCGTACTTAGGCTAGCTTAGATTCTCTCCTCCCATTTCCTCGTAGTTAGATTCTCTCTCTCTCTCCTTCTTAGTCCAATTAAAGCTATTTTCTATTGCCTCTAGGAGTAGCACTAGTTTAGAACCACATCATACACCTCACTCTAGACTAAACCATACATGACAACATAAATACTAGTCCAAGTGGGAAGATAGCGAACTACGATCAACGAGTAACTATCTAGATTCCATAACTAGCTCGTCTGTGGAGTTCAATTGGATTGTGCGTGAATGCTTGTATTCATATGGTTGAGTGTAGGGGTACCTTGCCACTCATCACCCATCAATTACTTCAAGTGAATGTTTTAGAAGCCAAACTTATGAAGAAGGATGAGGCATAGGCTACAATGAAAAGTGTTGCCAAGTATATCAAACCATTGTGTGCTAGTTTGGTAGGATGTAAGGTGGTGTTGGATAAAAAAGATGCTATGGAGAAGGAATAAGAAGCTTAGTTGAATGTAATTTCTAATCTTCTCAATGCCTTCAAACTAAAAAACTAACCACTATTTCACTTCCTTTGTTTCTTTATTCCACTTCTCGCTTTTTTTTGATGCATCTCACTTTCTCTTCCATGTTTTGATGTATCTATTTAAATAGTAATAGTAATAATAATAAATTTTAATAGTATTTTCTTCTACTTTTTTTCTTGGATCATAGTTTGCTTTAATACCAAATGTGACATCCAGTCCCTAGATGTCATCAATAGACAATCATTCGTTACTTAATTCATTGTACTTATGAAAGTTATAGTGGAATAACTTGGTAAATATTATTGGTGCATTGAATTTAATAGGAAGGAAAGCAAAGGAAAAATTTTTATTGATGTGAAAGGTACATTGTAATGCCCTTTGGGTTAACTTCTCGTAACACTCAAGGCCTTAGAGGCAATCCAACACTACCACCATGGTTAGGCTATCCAACCAAAGGGGTGATCCATCCCTTCTTGTTCCACTTCACCTCACTCCCTTGATTGGCCAAATTGGCTCTACAACTTCATGCTAGCATGACCTCTAAGCCTAGCCTTAAATGACATAGGTCAAACCCATTCCTAAGGAGTACCATGAATAATCGTAACTCCTCATAATGAGGCACCCCTTCTTTTGAAGGTTAATTATATTGTTATAATACAATTCGATCCTTAACAAAGGATGGGACATTACAATAAGTATAAATGGCATTTTGAAATAATGTGCAACATCAAATATTATGATGTGCACTTATTCTACTTATTTTATAAGATAAAAAAACTTATCATTTTTCAAAAGACCATCATTATGTATCATGATAGTTATGAAAATGATGTGATGTATTAAAGTTAACTAATCACTTACTATTTAACATTGCACATTAATAATAAGAGATGAATAGTAGAAAGTGATATAGCTTTAAAATAAAGATTGAATGTCATCCTAATAGGTGCTAATAGATAGCTATCACTTAGAAAAAATGACAAAAAAATTGTAATATGTTTCAAAGCTCATGCATCTAAAATTCTATTAGTGATGAACTTTTGAGTAGTAAAGAAAGAAGGGTAAAGAAGAATCTTTTCCTTTGTATGAGATATATCAAGTTCTCTAAAGCCTAAGTCAAAATATTTGATATCAAGAATAGACTCATTTTTTGGATCTATCAAGTCTTTAGTATTGGTGGAATATTTATAAGGAGAGGTAACTATAGATTTACCTATAGGTTTAACTTTAATATTAGCTAGTTTACCACTAAATTGATAAGATTATGCTTCATGATCTAAACAAGAAACACTTGGAATCTGTATATCAATTGAATTGATTCTCTCATAGGATTATAAGAGAATATGAATTTCTTAGTATATAAGAGATGTTATTGTGTGATGTTAAGCTAGATAAGGATGTCCTAGTATTTCATTCACACTAGAAATTTCATGTATGACCATCAGAAATGCTTCACATTGTATAGAACCACCTACTATGAATGGCAACCTAATGGCAGCTATAACTTATATTCATATACCATTAAAGAAAATGAGATTAGTATAAGTTTCATTAAAGGTTACTTGATCCTAAAGACCAATATGCTTGATAGCATTTTATGTGATTTTGTTAGATTCAGTGTCATCATCAATATGTATTAGTAGGATTGAAGCATCAAGTGATAGTTTGATGATAATGTAGATCAATAGTTGACAGATATCTTCCATCTTTAAATTAGTCTTGATTTCTCACAATGGAAGTTCAAACTATCTAATCCATAATAAGGGACCTGAAGAAAGGATTATGTGACCTCTTTCTAAGCTAGAATGTCACTTGGAATCACAATTTTCTTAAGGATGTCATATAAAGTAACACAAAGCTCTTTAAGATTACTATGAGATTATACAAGGACAAGTTACTTCCTTTTGAATAGACAATAGTAGTCATCTATTGTAAGACCTCATTATTTATTGATGAAAAGGATTATGGAGTAGGAGCTACTATGACTAGCTATATAGGATTAGATGAAGAAAGCTACTTAAAGAAATATATTTTGGTGTTTCTAGAAAAAAGCTTTCTTTAATGTTTTAGGAGATAACTGAGGAGCATTAGTAACCTTCATCTTATGTTTGTCTAATTGTGACTTATTGGTATACTAGCTATGAGTAAGAATTTTTACTTGATTTTATGAAAAGAAATGACTATATTTTTGGGATGTAGAAGGTAAAGGAATATTTTGAGATTTGGAATGGTATAAAATGAGATGAAAGTAAGAAGGATGGATGGGTTGAGTAGCAAAAGTAGAGTGATGAAAGTGTGTAATGGTATGAGATGTTGCTAGATTTTAGTTAATTGAAGTAATATTATTATGGTAAGAATGTGAGGAAGGATGATTTGGATCTAATGAAGTGGTGGTGTACTCAAATCAATAAATGAAATAATGCTTTTGAGACTATGGTGAAGACTATTAGTAATAGTTTTATTCTAACTAATGAATGATGTACAACTCCCTAGGTCAAGAGTTATGAGCCTTGTATTATGTCAAGAAGCATGCATTCATTTTTAAACATAAATATATGATTCATAGGATCCTCAGTTTCACCATTTTACTTTATAAAGGATGACAATGAGATTCCCTTAGGTAGAACTAGCACAGGAACAATAGAGATCATCGGATCATTTAGGACCTAATTCAAAAAAATAGAAAAATTTCCTTACATAATCGATGTCTAGTTGCTTTACCTTCATTGCTTTGAAAATGAAGCATAACATCATTAAGCAATACTAATAGTTGTGAATTTGTTCTAGGGAAGTGAGGAACAAGTTGAGGTATAGTAACATGCAATGATGTTAAGGGGCAAATCATGTGTGAAATAGATATAAATGTAATGAATGTAGGTATGCCTAATGAAATAAAATTAGATGGATATAGGGGAAAATATGGTATAGTAGCATATTAGGAAATACTAAATAGTGGTGAAGTAGTAGAAACAAGTAACAAAATGGATTGGGACAAAGGTTTGGTAGGCTAGGGCTGAGAATGAAATATGTGGATCCAAGAAATAGATTAGAGGATTAGAAAAAAGAGTCAAGGATACTTGTTATTGTAGGAATCATCATAATGAATAGAGAGTGACATAACCTAATACAAAAACTAAGCTAAGAAATTTGTGGCCACAAAATGGTCCAGAAAAACTATCCTTTCATATAATATTTCTTAAATTAAAAGGAAACCTAGGTATTAAAGGAAAAATTTGGCAATCCGAGTTAGATGTTTTGCCAATGCTAGTGGGTATCAAGAAAAAAGGATTTACATATGTAAAATAGTTAATAGAAAATGCTTAAAGAAAGAAAAACATAGTGTAATGTGGAAATGTAATTGGTAGTAGAGAAATATGCAACATAGCACAATAGGTAAATAGATCTATTAATAAACACAGGTAACCTAAGAAGAAAAATATAAGAAGAACATATTTAAAGTAAATTTGGGCAAAACCAGAGACAAAAGGTTCTAAATAGAAACTCCTAATTACAAAAGAGACAAAGAAACCTATAAAAGTATGTTTCAAGATGTGTACCAGAGATTAGAGGCATCTAATAAGGAGCTAAATTACCCTATTCTTGCTTTGATGAGTTCACTGATGTAAATCCAATAGGAAAAATAAGCAAATCCAATTGTTGATGATTACAAAGACAAGATAAAATTGATGTATTGATCTAATTTTCAATAGATCTTCGCATGTCAAAAGAACAACATGAAGAGGATCCAATATGTTAGCAAGAGGATAGAATAAAATAAAAGAGAGTTCAAAGAAATAATAGATGTTTTGGAAGAAAACATTAAGCATCCGAAAATCTAAAATGCTAGTCAAATGGTTATAAATGCCAACCCATTTATATTTAGGGGTATCCTCCTATATATAGGCCAAGAACTCCTTATAGACCATGTAGAAATGATGTAATGGGATCCATAGAATATGTTGAAAAGATTTGGATAAGAGAAATTATGCAAAAAGCAAAGTTTGATGTCAAATGTCAAAAGTTTGATTTGAGACATTAAAAGCTAAAGACAAAAGGTGACATTAGATGTTGAAAATAAGATTGACATCTAACATTGAATGTCTAACATGATATGTCAAAATTAATTTAACACAAAATGTCAAAAGTTGAATATGGAAGTTGATGTTGAATGTCAAAGATGAGATTAATACTAGACATTGAAGGTTTGATGCAAGATGTCAAAAATAAGTTTGACACAAGATGTCAAAAGTTGTAGATGAAATCAATGCTAAAGTTGATGCTAAATGTTGAAACTAAAAGTGAAGCTAAAATAATGTGTTGAATGATGCAAGATGCCATTTCTAGAAAGTTGGAGATAGGAAACTAGAAACAATGCTGCAAATGATGTAGGACACCAAATCTAGACTACTGAAAATGGATTCAAGTGCTTGAAAGCCATAGAATTTACCTAAATATTTGACTTGCTAAAAAAATGATAGGGTGGGTACAAGATCATCCTCTCTTAATGAATATTACTAAAAAGATGAAGAAGAATCCATCAAAAGAAGACATGAATTAATAAGTACCTACAAGAAAATTCAACAAACTAGGAGAATAAGGGAGAAAATATAAGATATCATTAATACACCTATAGTGGAGTGCTATGCTATAGAAGTGAGGCATGGCTAGATTCTAGAAAACATATATGAAAATAAAAATAAAGCATTTCCTAATCTACTAATCTCTCTCAATTACACCTTCATTGTAGTAAAGTAGAGACACTTATTAGGCCTTACCAATGAGAAGCATGAAAAGAGAAATGAATAGAAAAAATAAAGGAAGATAGTAGAAAGTAAAATGAAAGCAATAAAAATAGAGAAATCATGTTAGGAACATCACCAATATACTAATGATGGGATGTTATGTCATAGAAGTGTACCATGGATAAATCCCTACAACTAACCTCTTCCTTACCTCACTTATATACAAAGAGTTTACACTCCTTATATCACTTCCTTACTACATTAGGGAAGAGATAGTTGTTCAACCTTACTAATTCTAAATATAAAGAGGAATGGACATATATGAGGAGAGGAAATGAGAGAAAGAAAAGATAAATATAGTACAAGAAGAGTAGAAATGATAGTATGCAAAGAAGAAAACACAAAAGCAAAAAGAGAAAAGAGGATATCACCCATACACCTATCATGAGGATAGTGCTATGTCGTAGAAGTTGGGCATGGTTAATTCCTACACATTTTATAGCTAAAAAGGATACCATATATGTGATGAAGTAACCCCTCCTTATTCCAATTAATAATACAATCAATCACACCCTCACATAAAGTGATGAGAATTAAGCCACTCAAAAACCTTACTAGATATGTAGAACACATAGTGTAGAACAAGATAGATAGCATAGGGAAGTAGGAAGAAAATAGCTAGGGAAATAGCATAAAATGAAATAAAGAGAGGATAATAAAAGAAAGTGCAAGAAATACAAGGTTTAAAACAAACATGTTATTCCTATATAGTAAAGAAGAACTATAGTAGAAAAGCATAGTACTACTAGGATAACTATCATTCAGTCTCAAATAGTCAGCAACTTTCGAACTATATCTTGGCTTCAAGTATTTGCTATTGAAAAAGATTTGGTTCATAGGATCTAGAAATTGATGTCCTTCCAAATTAGATAGAATGCAGACACAATTTTCCAGAGATTAAACCACCTAAAAAGAACCTTGCTAGTTAGAAGAGAACTTTGTATCTTTGAAGTTCAGAAAATGGTAAAGTACTAGATCATCTTCATAGATCTCTCTAACTCGAACATGTCTAGAATAATGGTGCAAAATATATGCTTGATATTCATGTAGATGATGAAGAGTAGCTTGCCAATGTTTTTTTAAAGAAGATATAACTTAATGCATCACATACTATTATTGTCTTAATCTAAATACCAATCATGTAGAACAACATGGTGTGATGAGATATGAAGCTCAACTAGTAAGATCTCCTTAGAACCATAGGTTAGAAAGTAATGGGTATGACTAGCAGATGTATAGAAAGTGATACGGTAAACTGAAGGGACATGAGATAGCTTTATGTGCTAGTTACATTGGATTTTATTGACCATGGTGCAAAGAAAACATATGAGAGTTTTATAAGTAGACTTAGCTTGTTCATTAGGCTTAGAGTAGTAATGTGATAAAAAGGATTGAGTAATATGATACATGGAAGAGAAATTAGCTACCATCTTACTTTAGAACTAAGGTATATTTTTTATTATAATATGGAGAGGTACATTGAAGCAAGCTATGATGTATTAAGGATGAAACAATAGATAGCATGAAATAGTTTCTACACATTTAGTAAATTATTTTATAGTAATTAGGATAAATTGATGCCCAATAGATAAAGGAGGATTAATGACACTAATCAGATCTAAACTCCATTTTTGAAAGAGTCATGTGATTTGATACATGTTGAGCTCTTGTAAAGAAATGAGAATAAGAAAACTATGACATTGACAAGTATTGCATGTTTTAATAAAATGATAAGCATATTTGGTGAATGTTACCATAAATAGCCTAAAGAAATTATGTGAGTAGCTAGGGAGTGTAAATCTAAGTGTCCACCATAAACTCCTAAGTGGACCTGATCAAGAATAATTTTAGGCTTTGTAGGACTAAGGAAATGTAGGAAAACACATGTATAAGAGACTCAATAAAGAATATTAAGATTTACTAATTAGAAGTGCCAACTACATTTGCCCAAGGCATCCTTTTGAGCAGGCATAAGATGACTAGGAGTTTCTTTACTTGTAATCTAGTGAAGAATATTAATGTATTACTGATTATCATTTTCCACATTCATAGTGCTTACCAATGTATTAGAATATTGAGTGATAGGTGTCAAGAAAATGAATTAAATAAGTTGATCTTACATAGTAGAAGAATCATCATATATAGCAAAAGTTACTAGTGCATCAACTAGCATATTCTTAGAACAAGGGATATGACTCAAAGTATGAGAAGAGAAGGAAAAGATGAGTTTCTTAGCCATTTAGAGGTAAGAAACCAAGTGAGGAGCCTTGAAATCATAGTTATCTTTAACTTAATTTATAATGGGCTATGAGGTACCATAGATAGTAATGGTTTTAACTTGATTTTTTAAAGCTAGCAAGAGATCCTATATGAAAGCCTTGTATTCAACAATGTTATTAGTACAAGGGAAATCAAGCTTATAATACAAATAAAGAACTTATTTAGTAGAGAGTACGAAGACACAAACTACATTAGATCTGAAAGATGTGTGTGATTCATCGAAATAATGGAGAGCATCTAAATCTTCTACATTAAGTTGTAACCTATGAAGAGTATTAGTTATTTGAAAAGAAGAGATAAGATTAACTAATCAAATTTTGAAATAGGAAAGAAAGATTAAACTCTATAAGAAAAGTTTTTTATCAAGCCAAGTGATGGTTATCGAAAGGATTATTAGACATAACTTTGAAAATGTTATCTTTGTAGATAACAAAGACATTAGCATTTAGGAGATAATGTCTCCACTTTTTTAGGATGAAGAATATACTAAGGTAAGACTTTTTAATATCAAAATATCTATTCTTAAAATTTGAAAAAGGATGAAATATTTAGTATACAAGATGATCAACTCCATCTTCTCATTGTTGAGAGAGCATGAAAGAGATGGAATGATGAGACTTGAAAAAGTAAAGATAGAAATATTAATCAAATTATGGATAATGAAGAATAGGAAGTGTAGTTAAGGATTCTTTGATAGAATCAAAGATCTTTTAACACTCATCATCCTAGATGAAAGAAGTAAAGTTATGAAGAAAATAAGTTAAAGGATGAAGGTGATTAGTAACGTTGAAAATGAAATAAAAGATTGATTAAAGATGACCTCGAAGGACATGCATGTCCTAAATATCCTTAGGAGCTACGAGATCTAGGATAGTTTTAACATTATCAGGGTTTATAGCTATACCATTTTGAGAAACAAGGGAACCAAACATCTTACCTGTGAGGATCCCAAAAATGCACTTCTTGAGATTAAGATGTAGCTTAAACTTATCACATGAAGTTAGAACTTGATCCAAGTTAGAAGCATGATCAGTAGCTAAGGTAGAATTGATGTTTTAGTCATGAACATAGTCATTAACTACATCAAACATCATATTTTTAAAGATAAAAGTCATTGCATAATGGTAAGTAGCTCCAGAATTCTTGAGACCAAAGGGCATTTTGGTGTAATAAAACATTTTCCAAGAAGTCATTAGTGCTAATACTATGGATTTATCTAGATTTGGTTATAGCTAGAAAAATCATCCATGAAGGATAGAAGTATATGACCAACTATAGAATCAATTAGCTGATCAATATTAGGCAAAGGAAATTCATTCTTAAGAGTGACCTTGTTAAGGTCTTGAAAATCAATGTAGATGTGACCACCATTCTTCCTAGGAACTATAGTCATGTTAGAAACCCAATTGCAATAGTTGAGAGGATGGATGAATCTACTATGGAATAGTTTTTTTTATCTCTTTTTTTTATAGAAAGAGCTATATTAGGGTGAATTCTCCTAACCTTTATTTAATAGGTTCGGAACCTTCTTCCAAGATAATATTATGTTGAACAAGCTTTGGATCTAGACTAGGCATATCATTATATCCCCAAGAAAAAGTAATTGAGTGCTTCTATAATGTTGCTAGAATAAACTCTCGAAGGTTTGAAGAAATAAGGATACTAAGCTAAAGGATATTTTGTTCATCTTTACAACTTAGCATGGTAAGATTGATCAATTGATCATTAGTTAGAAAAGGATCTCTATCCAAGAAAGAGAGGTTTGACTAAGGGATGAGTTCATTCTTAGTAACATATAAAGAGGATATGAGAGAAGCTTGGTTTGATACTAAGTCAAAGAAAGAGGAATCTAGAGTTGTACATACTTGACTTGCAAGGTTACTCAAGATCAAAGGTTGAAGTAGGGACTTTGGATAGGTAGTCATATTTATGTAGATTAGATTTAGTGGGTTAGATTTGTTATCCAAAGAAGAAAATGTCAAAAATATGAAAGTAATGTCAAAAGTGAGATAGATGTCAAAATTTGATAGGTGCACATTAATTTTACAATATAAAAATAATGTCTAGGGGAGAAGATAGACACATAAGCTCTCATATGCATCTAGCCCTTTCAAGAATCGATGCATGAGTACTTGAAAGTGATAGCATGAAAAAAATTTCCAAAAAACATGGAAAGTGGCAGTAGTAGTGGTAAAGAGGGGAACAAAGATAAGTCTAGTAGTAGCAAGGGATTACTTTAGCCCTACTTACTTCCTTCTAGAGCTTAGATGTGAGTTACCAAAATCCTAGTTAGGAATTTTTATCTAATTTTAATATTATTATAATGTTACCATGATGCAAGCCTTAGAATGTGCCAAGATTCTAAAATATTTCACTAGGTATTATAGTATAGAGCTTGAATTTGCCATTTTCTAGTAGTTTAGGCTAGTATATTGAAGCTACAAATTTGAAATTTTAGTTTAATTTTGTGATTTGGATCAAGAACCCTAGTGCATCACTTAGGTTTTGGATGTTTTTAATCATTTTCTCAAATCTATGACTAGAAATTGAATTTATGCATTGATTTCATAGTTTATTTTGCTAATGAACTAAGGATGCATCAAAATATAGAGCTTTTATGTAGATTTTGAAATGAACTTTAACAAAATTTGAAGATTTAACATCCTTGTTATAATGTTTCATACAATGCTATAGCTAGGCCAAAAAATCTTGTATTTCATGTTGTTTTTAGCCAAATATAGCAAATATATTAGATATAATAGGTGAAATTATAGAAAAATCAATGTTTTCATAAGTGAATTTATAATTATTTTTACAAAATCATGATAAAAAGTGATTTTTAAGGTTTTCAACTATAAAGAACATGATGTGGTCTGAATTCAACATGATATTTCAACATGGTGAAAGTAAATATTTTTTCCTAAATGATAAGTGTTGGTGATGTTTGTGCATCAAAAGTGACTTTTGATGCAAAGCATCAAAAGCATAAAAATTCTAAGTTAAAATGCTACATTAAAGATCTACAATGCCATGTGTTGATAAGAAATGATGTAGGATGTCAAAGTTAAATGTTTTTTTTTACCAAACATTCAAGTTTCTATGTCTTGAAATGATTTTTTCAATGTCAAACATTAAAACTAAGATTTACCACTTAGAAATTTTTGCTAGACACCTAAGGGCCAATGACATGAGATGTCAAAATTAAATTTGATGCATCACATTAAAGTAGTAAAAAAATGAAGTATAGCATAGAATATTTTAATGCATAAAGTCTTGATGTAAAAATGATGCAAGGTTTTGATGTTTGAATTGTGCTTTTGATATTGAGGTTTTCCTTTGTTTTATAGAAATGTCATAGCACCTAGGATACTAGTGATTGAGCCAATGTACTTTTTTTCTTGTGGATGGAAGAACTATCTTAGAAAACAAGAAAAGAAAGCTTGGTCCACCAAGAATAGAAAGAAGGTAGAGATGGAAAAAAGGATGAGGTTCTAAAATTTGAGCTTCTTGCTTCACCTTTAGCAAACATCACTTCTCCAAGCAAACTAGTTTTGATTGATTTGTTAATTTGAAAATGGATAATGGAAGTGAGACATTTCACATCATATGGTATGTAAAAAATGATGTGACGTTAAAATTTTCTATGTTATTTATGTTTTAATTCAAATAGGACTTGACCATTTTTTGCACTTTGATAATAATGAAGAGGGAAATTTGGACTTGTCTAAAGAATAAGTAGATGATGTTGAAGGGTCTAGTAGAAGACATGAAAGTAAAGTTAAAGTTTCTATCCAAAAAAAAAAATGCAAGTTAGGAGTATTATTACTAATAGAATAACATTCATTAGTCAAAAATAGAGAATCTAACATTTTCTTCATTTAAATATAGAAATAAATATAAAGTTAGATGGGGATCAAGTGACATTTCATGACCCTAGAATAAAAATAGATATACCAGTAGAAAAGAAGAATGTAAACAAAATAAGTGCTACTCTTAATTATGCTAAGGATATGATGGTGTTAGTCATTGAACATGCTAATACCAATGTCATACTTCTAGATTACTTGGAGTAAGCATGAAAAGAAAAAGAAGAGAGTGATAGACAAGTAAAGATGCTATTAGGCCAAGTAGTGTTACTTGAAGTGGAAATTTGAGGCAACAACATGGCTAGACATGATCCTTCTCCCCACTTATATTGGAAAGAGAGATAAAAAACCAGAATTTCAAAGAGCACTAATGGAAAGAAAATGATCCCATTAACCATAAGATGTTCAATGATAAGCTTAAGGAATTCAGTTGTAGCTTGAAAAAGTTGAGAAATGAAGCAGAAAATTAATAAAAATTGGTACAAAAGAGATTACCATAAGTTACTAAAGAAGAATAAAAAGTTTTATGTAGATAGAGAAATAAGAAGTCTATTTATTAAACATACCAAATTAGAGGAATTATTTACTAATTTTATGTTAAATATGGTAGCCACCATACCTCCAAAAGAATAGAGGTATCCTGAGGAAGATGATGATATCTCCCCTAAAGAACTAAAAGAATATGAAAAGCAATGGGCTATAATCCTATCTAAGATTCTAACTTTAGCCTTTGACAAGCTAGATACAACTAATATGAGCTTGAAGGAGATAGAATAGTGAATCCTTGAGATCCATAAAGAAACTCAGGGTGAGCATTAAGACTTCCAAGCATTCATTTTATTTTATTCCATCTAAAATATAAAATAAAATAAAAATAACTATTATTGTCTTTATTGTTTGCATGCATACCCTAGAGAAAGCAATCAAAGGTCAATAGCAGAAGAACTGACACTTATGCAAATTGACAAGGAGGATGAAGAAGAGATTTAGAAAGAAGAATAAGTTTTGCATCTTCTATTTTTAATGTGATTTTTTTGGTAATAAATGTCAAGTGTTATTGATGTTAACTTTTGATGTCATGTCAACAATTTTGATATATGTTAATTTTTGTAAAGATTTTAAAAATAATAATAAACTTTTTGATGTTGATGTTAACTTTGATTTAACCAATTCCATGTAGTAATAGCTAAATTTGATGCAATATGTCAAAGATTATAACCATTTGCTAATTTAACATTATTCATTAATAAAAAATGATTAAAAAGAAAAGTTAACAGAATTCACTAACCATGTTTACTTGATGATATTGAATAATAGACAGGAAATAAAAGAAAAATCCTAACATACACTAGTAGATGCCCACCACCTAATGGAAAAATAAGAGATGGCAAACAACATAAGAAAATCTATTAAAGATTTTGGGTATAAGGTTATCATGTTTGTAATAAATTTCCAAGCTATGGAATAAGAAGGATGAGAAGAATCCTTCCTTTTACACAAAGATATTTCTAATTCAACAAAGCTTAAGTCTATAAATTTAATGTTAGAAAATAGACTCATTCCCCAAGTCTGTAGAATTGGAGATAACCTTAGAGTTCTTAGAAGTTTAGGATATTGTAGTCTTGCATATAGGTTCAAGTTGGATTTTATCCAATTTTATACTAGGTTGATAGGAATGTACCTCTCTATCTAGGTGAGAGACATTAGGAATTTTCCTATCTACAAAGGTTATAACCTCACAACTATGAATAGATAGTTGAATCTCCTAATGTAAAGGAAAAGAGACAACCTTATGTTGAGCTAGCAAGGGATGTCCTAGTATACCATTAACACCAAAACCCTCACTTATCATCATAAAAATAATATCATGTTGCACCACATCAGGTACCATGAATCATATCCTAATGGAACTTAAAACCTCTACTTGTGTATCATTAAACAAAATGAGATTATTATAGGTTTCATTGAACATAACATAATACTGAATACTGAGATGCTTGATAATAGCCAATGTGATCATGTTTGATCTAGTGCCATCATCAACATGTATCAATGGAACTATAGCTTCTTAAGACACTTTGATGATATAAAGTGGAACCTAACAGATATTCTTTATTTTCAAGTCTATCTTGATGTTCTCACCATAAAAGCTTAGAATATCTAATCTATAGTGAGAAACTTGAAGAAAGGAGGATATAGCTTTTGTCCAAATAGGGATGTCACTTGGGGCCATAATATTCTTGAGAACATCATAGAATGTAGACTGATGTGCTTTAGAAGTTTTCACAAGATCATACAAGGATAGATTGGTTCCTTTGAAATGGATAATTGATGTCATTTATTGTAGGATCTTACTAAGTATAGGTTATAAAGTTTGAGGAGCAAGAGTTATTGTAATTGGCTAGATATTATTAGAAGAAGGTGAGAGGCCACTTGAAGATGCAACTTTCTACTAATGCTAAAAAAAACATTCTTTGTTATTTTAAAAAGCTTCTTTGAAGTATCAGTAGTCTTCTTATTTTGCCTAGTTAAGCAAGACTTATTGGTCTGTTGACTACAAGTCAGAATCTTCATATGAGGTAAAGGAAATGAAGATGCATGAGATGTAATGGAGGAAATAGTATTCTAAGGTTCAAAATGAAATGCAACAAGATGGGAAATAGATGATGGTGAATGCTAAGTAGAAGTAGAGTGATGAGAGTTAGTTGCATAAACATGATAGGGAGACGACAATGAGCACTTTGACTTGGATCATATAGTATAGTTAGACCATTGAATCACATAGGGCTTCTAATATTATAATGAAAAATGCCTAGATTGATGATAATCAGATCAATGAATGATGTAAGGCTCTTTAGGTGAAGACTTGCTAGCTTTGTATTCAAGTCTAAAATATCAAATTATTACTCCAAATTCCAAGCAATTCTAAAATACTTTTAGATACTAGTTATCTAGATGCATAGCGGAAAAATCACTTTCCACCACTATTTTAACCTTATAAATGAGATCCTAGACATCATCTTTCATATTTTTTTAGTTATTTGTATCATGTTCAATATTCGTATAATAATAGTAGTATTTGTAGTAGTCTAGCCACTTTGGAACCTTAGGATCTACTTCTTGCCATTGAAAAGGATCCATTATTATCAGCTCAATGTGATGGAAGTGTGCCTCACTTGATCAAAGACTTGCTTCTTCTTAAAGTGACCATCCTTGAGAAGATTATTTAAGAGTAAAGAGTACCTCATGGGTATCTTTATATACTAATCTTTGCTCCTATGAACTCTAGGCAATTGAGTAGATGAGGAAGAAGTTAAGGGATCATTTCTTTATTTCTTATAAAGAGAGAAAAAACTTGCAGAAATTGGTAGCATCTTTTCTTATTTAGAAACCTTAGCAACTTTGTTACAAAACCTTGAATTCCTAATCATTGTGTTCAATGGTAAGTTCTTTAATGCATTTGGTGGCTAGGAAGGCATCATTTAGAGAATGAGACTTAGGATAAGATATTTTCTTTTAGTAATCAATAATAGCTACTTCAAAGATGTCTTGTAGCTAAAATTCATCCAAATAATAAGATAATTTTGTTAATGTTGTTATCCATTGATAAATGAACTTATCAATGTGTTCATTTGGATCCTGATTAATACTAGTGAAAGATATAATGCTAGAACTTTGAGCCGCATTTAACTTGAAGAATTTAATGAAGGTTATTAGTAGTTTCTTTAGAGAGGTAATAGATCCATGTGTTAGGAACCTATACCATTTCAAAGCTTTTCTAGATAACACGTTATAGAAACATTTTAGCATAATGTGAGGGTAAGGAGCTAGAAGCATATACTCATTTTTGAAAGTGATCACATGATTCATGGGATCTTCCATTTTACCACTATAACTTCCTTGGTCAAAATTGGAAAAGGGATTACAAAGATAAGGGGGTTATTTAAGATAGTATTCGAGGAAATTGGAGCATTTCATTATAAGCTAAGTGCTTTTTTTGTTTTCTCTTCATTGCTTTGAAGGTGCAACATCACGTTATTAAGTAGTACAAGCAACTATGAATATATTCTAGGAGAATTGATTAAGAATGAAATCATATCAACTGGTGATGAGTCATGATTTTGTTAGCTTTGATATTGGATACTTGATATCAGAGCCTTGATATCATATACATGATATCATGTCCCAAGAAACAATGTCAAATATCTAATATTGTCTCTTTCATGCTAGCCCATAAATACAACACATGGATTCACAGTTAGGACAATTTTGTTGTTAGGTTTTAGATAATTTTTCATAGCTTTGTGATTCCAAGTTTTGTTATTCCCAATTGATGAATCATGTGCTGATATCGGACCCTTGATATTGGACCCCTGATATCGAACCCTTGATGTTGGGCCCTTGATATTAAACCCTCAATATCAAGTATGTGATATCATGGCTTGGCCAATGATATTAGATACACGATATCGTGGTTCCTGTGTAAGCCTATAAATACCACATTTGGGCACATAAGAAGGGGAGTAATTTTTTAGAGTTAGTTAGTGTTAGAGTAGAGTCTTTTTGTCATTTTTTAGTTTATCTCAACCCTTTCCCCATGCATGCCCATAGTGTGATGATTGTAATTGTATGAAACCTTTATTTGAGTGTGATGTACTTGGACATTCACGTGACCAACAATAAAGATCAAGATTACTTCATCATTGTAGCATTCACTTAGTTTTAATTGCTTATTGTTATTGTTATTTATTACTTTCTTAATTAATATTTCTCTACCTTCATTTCCTATCCCTGTTATTAAATGTGAAATGAGTATGACTCAATCACGAGCATTTAAGTATGACTACTTGGTATCCTAGTAGCATACCTAGGACATGTGCTTGCTAATCCCAATAGTAGTACACGAGGTCCAAGATGTGTACAGATGATTAAGGATGGATTCTCATCACACTTAGGCTAGCTTAGATTCTCTTCTCTCATTCGCTATTAGCTTAAACAAGTTATTTTCCATTGCCTCTAGGAGTAGCACTAGTTAGGACCACATCATACACCTTGCTCTGGACTAAACCATTCATGACAAAGAAAATACTAGTCTAGGTGGGAAGATAGTGAACTATGATCAATGTGTAACTATCTAGATACCACAACTAGCCTATCTATTGAGTTCAATGGGATCATGCATGAATACTCATATTCATATGGTTGAGTGTAGGGGTACCTCACCACTAGTGCATGTCTATAGTGTGATGCTTGTGATTATACGACATCCCTATTCTAGTGTGACATACTTGGACATGTTACATGACTAGAAATAAAGATTGAAATTACTTCCATCATTGCAGAATCCACTTAGATTTATTATCACTTTCAATTATTTAATTATTTATTTTTTTCTTTAGTTAATGTTTTCATTTACTACTATTTATGATTCCTATCATTAAGCAAAATGAGTAAAACTAATCATAAGCACTTAGGTGTAATTACTTGATAACCCAATAGTATATCATTTGGTAACCCCAATGATGTATGCATGGTAATCCTAGTGGTAGTTACAAAATGTCCAAGGCATGTGTAGAAAAGTAGGAATAGATGCTAGTCAAAATTTTACTTTTCACTAGTTATTAGCTTAATAAATTTATCTCTTTATTGTTATCAGAAGTAGCATAGGATTAGGAAACATCAATCATATGCCTCACTTTGGACTAAACCATACGTGATAAATCTACCACTAGTCCAAGTGGGAAGATAATGAACTGTGATCAAAGCATAACAATTTAGATGCACAACTAGTCCCATCCATGGAATTTGACTGGATTGCATGTGAACTCTTGTAAGTCGTATGGTTGGACATAGGGGTACCTCACCGCTCATCATTGANCGTATGGTTGGACATAGGGGTACCTCACCGCTCATCATTGGCATCACTGCTGGGGATGGTAGTAGTTATATAAACTAGTTATATTATATAGAATTGCTGTAAAGGTATTAACAATCTATCTTTTAGAAAATATTAATATTTTAGGTCATACACATTATCAAAAAAAAACCATGTCTCTTTCACAGGGAAGTAATAATGCATTGTATAATGAAAACATTCATTGAAGAACTAACAAGATATATGGGGAAGAAAATTGGAGTAACCAACTTCATGCAGGGGTTTCATATGTTCATGAACACCCTGATGACAGTCAAAGACTACATTCACCCAATGTACAATCCTCAAGGAGATGAAGTGAGTCCTAGACAAGGAGAGGCTTTGAGGCTTAAGACCTTCTCAAAACTAAGAAATGATAAATCAAGGAACCCTAAGGATCACCATAGAAGCCATGGAAATCCTTCCAATTCTTCATCTTCCTCTCCTCCTTTAATGTCTAGGTCTAACAAAGATGAATGTAGGTATAGAGATAAAGCTCCACTAAGGGGTCAAACTAAAAATAGAAATTGAACCCACAAGAAAAATCAAAGACATCAACATGAACATAGATAACATCATCATGATCAAATGAATAGAAATAGAAATTTTCATCATAAATTGTTTAATGATGATGAACCCTTGTTGGTCACTAAGAGCTTGATGTAGATCATAGAGGTAGTTAAGATATCTCATAGGCATCACAAAGAGAGTCACGTACCCAAGCTTGATATGGATAATATCCCTAAATTTGTAGGAGGCTATGATTTGGATCCACAACATCATTTACAAGCCCTCCATGATGCTTGTGATTTCTATGACATTGAAAGTGGGTGGAAAAAGCTTAAGCTCTTTCCTAGGATACTAATTGATAGAGNTGGGTGGAAAAAGCTTAAGCTCTTTCCTAGGATACTAATTGATAGATACGAAGTGTGGTATAGATCATTGAAACCAAATTTAATCCAATGGTGGTCCATAATGCTAGAACTCTTTAATGATAAATACAAAACCTATGCAAGGGTGTCCAACTTGTGGAGAAAAATTCAAGGATGGAGACAAGAATAACATGAACCCTTGGATATGGCCTTATAGATAATATTCCCTACTGCATAGATGCCCAAGCCATGGTTTATTTTAGGAAAGGAAACTTTTTCACATCATAGATGGGCTTTGTAATGAAATAAGGGAGACCCTTGGGATGTATACTCCAGGTCAATTATATGAGCTATGAATTCATCGAATCTAAGAGCTAATTGAGCATATGGCAAAAGAAGAAGGAAAAATATGTAAATGAAAGAATGTTAAGAAAAATCACTAGGACCCACCTCTCCAAAAGAAGGTCATCCATATCTATGATAAGGAGAAAGAGGCTGCTCTTGATAAAGTGATACTGCAATGAACATTACTGATACAGAAGCCTATTGATGAACTTGAAGTAAAGTTCAATAGGATGTTAGAATGGATATATGAAAACATTACAACTCTCATAGAGATGGTCAAGGAGAAGGTAGTGCAAAAAAAAACTAGGTGATCACTAGGAAGAAGTACCAAGAAATAGCTAGGAATAGTTTTCAACAAACAAGAAAAATGGCTAAAGAAAGTGAGGCTATAGACTCAACCACAAATGAAGATAATGGATGTATCATCCACATATATGACCATTTGAAGGGCCATTGTCTGGTCTTGTTGCATCTACATGAGTATTGGGTAGGTTCATTAAATTTAAAGTTTGTATAGAAACACATGTCCAAGAGATTTCCTCTTTCACATGGTAGTTGTAGACAACCACACAACCAACTGTACTATCCTAGGGGGACTTATTAGTAGCCTCAACATTGTCAGCATCCATAGTGGAAAAAACCATAGTCATGGAGGAGGCCACCACCAAACCAACCCAATCCTTCCTATCAATTAAAGAAATATGGATATTATGTTCAACATCCTATTTCTCTAACTAGTTCTACATCCTCTACTTCAAATTGCCACTATCACTCTTCTAAGTACCATAAACCCATAACATCTCATGAAGGATCACCACCTCATGCCTCTTACCATCCATCCTATCCTTGATATCCTCATACTTCACCTCATCATATGCCACTACGAGTGACATAAAAAGGTTCAGCATCACAACATCAACAAATGAATGTTACTTGTGTTAGAAATGTGTATAGGCATGCTGATACTAGTAGGTTCCCATTGCAAACTTGAACATGTCCTTTCTATAGGACAAGCCCCAGGTAGAAGCATAACACTCATGTATCTACCACATCATCTAAACTAGCAAAATGCTAATCTAGTGCAACACCTTCCTTTTCACAACTAATGTCCTTTGATCCTACACAAGGGTCACCACCCATTGTTACTTCAACATCCAATTGAAGTAATCAATATAGTAGTGTGGGGAGGCAAACGAATCCATGTGTATCATATCATGATTAAGGGTAATCATGGGCTAGAAATTTACAATGCTAACACACCTCATACCCTAATCCACCATACATTTAACAACCAAGTGTGTGAACAATAATTTTACACAATTGCCACAACACCAAGAGACACCCAGTGGCTTGGAAATGAAAGGTTACCAATGTTTTATATATGCATGGATCCTACCAATCCACTTATTAATTCTTGCCATGACCAAATGCTTAGTCTTGGGGAAAATCCCCCATTCTAACCTTTAGGATTAATAAGTGTTTTTCATCTTTTTGTTTTACAATTTTTTGTCATTTTCTTATTTCATAATATACTTTTTCCTATCCTTTTCAATTTTTTTCCATTTGTTGTTTTCATTTTCTTTGATATGTAATCTTGCTTATGAATAAAGCAATCATGTAGCCCATTGAGGTGAGGTTTTCTTTATGTTATTGAGTCATGAGGGACTAATTATTTAAATAGTCAGACCATGTCATCCATCCACTCATTCCATTAATAAGAGGTTCTTACCTTGGTTATAATGATATTCTTTTTCATCATCAAACTAGAAATAAATTCATAATAATTATGCATGGATAGAAAAGTGAATAACCAAGGAGGAATGTGAAAGGTATGACATCAAGGGGACTTGTGGTTTCTCCTTGACTAGTTCTATATGTTCTATCATGTTGGTTAGGTTGTAATTATATCCTTGTAGATCTAAAGACAAATGGAAATAAGAGTAACATAAAAAGGCACTGAATAAATTTTTGAATAATCCACTTGAAAGACATGTACCCATGCATGAAGTTTGACACCTTTTCAAATTACTTCAAGGGAAAAAAATAACATGCCATAAATAAACTCCTCCCTTGAACAAAATGCCAGGTGATGTTACTTCTTGCAACTATGGTAGTCTTATGGTTGTCATCTGATGTGATGAAATAATTTGATGTCACTAACATGTGGTTTGGACTTGGTTTGAATCTTTTAAAGAAGAGCTAATGATTACTTAACCAATACTAACATACAAGGATTCATTATGCCTATGGTAAGACACCTCATGTCCCAATTTGTGCAATCCTTTCTATAATCCATCTCATCTCATTGTCCGTATGATCCTAACTTATGGTTTTATGTACTATAAAGTTATTATCTCAAATTGGTTGTTTTAACATGTGTGTTTTGTTTCATAGGTATGCATTGCATTCAACCCCTTTAGTGCCTATGGACATTTTTAGGTGTGGTTACACAAGGGCATCGTAGGTTGGAGCTTGCTTTGGGGAGGATCCACTGGTGTAACTATTGTAACTTGTACTTATTTGACACAACCACATCCTTCTTCACCATCCAAGTGCTTCATTGTTAAATTTCATGCTTTTTCTTATCAAGTAATTATCCATTCCCCAACATAGGTATAATATCCATTTTCTTGCATCTTCCAAAGCCTTTAACGTTGATGACTCCATCTTCTAACACTTCCAGTGTTGAAAACTAATTTTCTACTTACCCTAGAACTATGGACCTAACCTAAAACATTCCAACCAATCATAGAACTTCATTTCCCAAGCTTAGTACCATCATTAAATGCAAATCCATTGACCTCAATATTGACTACCTAATATCGAGTCAGATGTGACATCAGATACCCAATGTTGGGTCAAACAAACATATATATATGACACCTATGGTGCCCAAAAATCTATTCTCTTCATTTACCACTAGGGGATTTTTTTAAAAAATTTTCTCTCACAACATAGAGCCTAGTGCAACCAACTTCTACTTATGATATTTGGCTCTTTACCATTCTAATTTCCATGTTGTTTGAACTTGTTTGAACTCGGAGTATTCAAGTTAGGCATGGGGGGTGCTTGTGTGGAAAAATTACACTGATTTATCAAAATTTGCTATCATCCAAAAGATATTATAAGGGAAAGAGTATTAAAAACCTTAATCATTATAATGAAAAATCAATCGTATTAATGCCAAAAACCTTAATTTTTCCATCCAAGGGACCACAACTATCATAATAAGTCATACATATGGGAAAAGGAATCAATTTTGAAAGGTCATAAAAGAAGATAAACACTTTTTGGGCATTTTTCTAAAAATTTTTCTAACTCTAAAATCATATGAAATAAAAGAACTTAATACGACTAAGGAAATGAGTAAGGTATAAACTTGTTAATGATAAATAACAACACCTTAGTAACATATGATCCTTGATTGATTGCAGATGGCCCTAAAAAGAAGAGCACATGAAGGACTTTCTTAGGGAATAGCCAAATGCACAAGAGGTGGTAGGGGCCAACAAGGCGAGAATTTGGAGCACAAGGAATAGGAGGCCCAATCATTCAGCATCCATCAAGAGGCTCCTGTTACTGGGTAGTTGGTCCAAGAAGAGGCCATGGAACCACAAGCTTCCATGTAGGAAAAATGACTCATGTTGTTCATGGAATGCCTTAAGGTCATTCAAGAAAAATCTATGTTGACCACAAACATCATGGAGATGAACTTTGACCATTCATGGCATTCACTCTTGAATCAGTTTAGATGTAACTCCAGTCATCACCTCTATGGCCCATCCTTTAAGATAGTGGTGAATGGTACCTTGGTTAAACCTACCAATTCTGGTACAATAAGGAGGAGGGAACCACTGTTAACATTTGTAGAGTCACTGTTTCATTCTCAATCAAAGTAACTACTAAAGCTCTAAATTTGCCAAATGAGGGGGCTAAGTTAGCCCATTTGTCCACAAGGTTTAGCTACAACACCAAGAAACTATGGCTTAAGTGGGTCTACAACAAAGAAGATAAGACATATAATGAATTGATACTAGAAGAGAGAACCTGTTTCAAGATAGGAACATATCACCTCTTCCCCACCAAAGGGCTCAACAACATCTCCATGTATGTAGCCAGGGGAAGTGCCATAATAATGGACAAAAACATGACCAACCTTCCTTAGTTATATTGCATAGAAATTTAGAGGTGGTTTGAAGAAAAGAAGGAAGGGAAGGCCATAATTATATTCCCTTACCTCATTAGGAAGCTATGTAAGCATGCTGGAATCCTAGGATATATAAATGATGTCCATAGGAGGGCTCAAAATGTTTCCTTCACTAAATAAGAAAAAACCTTGATGAGGAACAAGAATAAGAAAAGGAAGTAGAACTAGAAAAAGAAGTATAACAATAACCCAAACAACATCGTGAGCCATAAGTTCCACCACTACCACCACAAGACTATAGGCCTACAATGAGCCATTTACAAAATTTTGCTGAAACACTTAGCTAGGGGAGCATAGATGAGTCAAACCTCTTCAAAGTCATCAATGATGTTGTGCAGCCCACTATTTCAACCGATCCAACAAGGGGATATATTTTACTACAATTAGGAGGAGAATCCTAGTGGTCACGTCAAATATCTAGTAACACTACATCCTTTTAGGTGATGCTTGAGGTAGGTGAAGGTGCCACAGTAGTCTTCATGCAACATTAGGATGCATTGAATGTAGTAGAGGTGATAATAGATCACATTAAGGAGTCTTTCAATGTGTTTGTTGTGCCTTCAATAGATTTGACTAGGATCAAAAATGCACAAATGCTTGCTAGGACTTCAATGAATCCTACAATCCATGAGGATGTGTTAGATCAATTGCTGCAAATAAGATAAGTAATGACCACCCTATCTAACATCCCCAGTGATGTCACTGTAAAACCATTAGATTTCATTATCACTAATGGAACGTTGGTCATGGCTGAGACCAAGGTGGAACATGTAGAAGCAGAGGTGAAATTTTTGCAACAATAGTTGGTCATCCTAAGAGCTGAAAGATGGGACCCTACCTAGTTTGTTTTGCCTAACCAGATGGATCAATTTAGAATAGAGTAGCTAAGAAAATTGATCAAAGAGAACAAAGCTACTGAGCAAGAGAAGGAGAAGGTAATCTAGAACACCTTTGCTACTAAGGCACAATGCTATGCCCATAAGAAGGCACTGACCACCATCCAAGAAGAAAATAAACAACTTGCTACAAAAAACTCAAGGTTTACCACCATAGAAAAGTAAAAGAATGTTCTAGAGAAAAGTGTTTATTAGTTGAGAGAATAATTGATGAAGGTCAACCAAGATATCAGTAGATTGGCTAAAAAATATAGAATCCTCTCAATGGAGTAGGTTTGTGCAATTCAATAATAGTCTACAATTGAAATAACTGCATGGAAGAATGAGGCCAAAAAACATAAAAATATGAAAGAATAATTTTGGAACCAAGTAGGCATGTACAAGTAGATCAAAGGAAAGGAAATACAAATGGCCAAAACCCACATCAGATCCATGTCAATGCAAAATCTTGATTGGCAACCCATCTTGGATAGTTATGCCTTGGTCTAACAAGAAAAAATGAAGAATATAGACCTAAAGATTAAGGACTTAAAAGAATACATGGCGTTGACTAACCTTCAATACATCAACCTTTCCATGTTAATTGTAGGTTGGCCTAGAAATGAATTAGAGCTATAGGTAGTAACCACCTACACATTATATGAGAAAGAGTTTGTAGAAAAAAAAGTTGCTTTGCAGAAAATTCATATAGCAAACCTAGAACTTTAGGTGATCAAAGCTCACTACCATGGAAAGAAAGATGTTGCTTCAAACCTAGCTAACAACATATCATGAGTTGAAAGAAAAGGCTAGGGCCTTTGAAGAGGAATGATGATAGATTGTATCCTAGTACATGAAGGACAAAAAAATGTTTCCATAGCTGCTATGTCCTTGGGACATACCAGCACCAACACACATTGATATAGCTACCTAGACAGTACATGATCCAAGGATAGAAGAAGAGAAGTTGCAGGCACTACTCAACTGCTACAAATTTCAAAAGCCTAGTGACAAAAGGAAGAGACTGATGGAGGAGCCACCACCTCCAAGAACTACATGACCTTCCCCAATTTTGTGTCTTGTAATATTAAGTCCAAATTTTTGTAAAACACCACTATGGCATGTAAGAGCTAATTTATTTTTTTGTTTGAGTCAGTCAATAATTTCATACCTTCCTAATATTTTGTAAAGAACTTATTCCTCATTTTGTTTAACTTGAGGATGAGTTTTCATTTAGTTGTGAAGGTATGATGAGTCATGATTTTGTTAGCTCCAATATTAGATACCTGATATTAGAGCCTCGATATTGGATATGCGATATTGGATTCCAAGAAATAATGTCGAATATCTAATATTGTCTCTTCTATGCTAGCCTATAAATACAACACTTGGGTGCACAGTTGGAACATAGTTTTGTTGTTAGATTTTAGATAGTTTCTCATAGCTTTGTAATTCCAAGTTTTGTTATTCCTAGTGCATGCTCGTAGAATGATGTTTGTGATTGTACAACTTCCTTATTCGAGTGTGACATACTTGAACATGTTTCATGATCAGAAAAAATGATCGAGATTACTTCCATCATTTCAGCACCCACTTAGATTTATTATCACTTTCAATTATTTAATTTTTTTAATCATTTACTATTTTATTTAGTTAATGTTACCATGAATTGCTATTTATGATTTTTGTCATTAAGCAAAATGAGTACAACTAATCACGAGTGCTTAAGTGCAATTACTTGGTAACCTAGCACTGTATCATTTGGTAAGCCTAGTGACATATGCTTGGTAATCCCAATGGTAGTTACACAAAGTCTAAGGAATGTGTGAATGAGTAGGAATAAATACTCATTGCAAGTAGGCTAGTTTAGATTTTACTTTCCATTGTTTATTAACTTAATTAATGTAGCTCTTTATTGTCATTAGGAGAAGCATAGGGTTAGGAAAGATCAATCATATGCCTCACTTTGGACTAAACCATACATGACAAACCTACCACTAGTCGAAGTGGGAAGATAGCAAATTGCAATCAAAGCATAATGATTTAGATGTGCAATTGGTCCCATCCATTGAATTTGACTAGATCACATGTGAATGTTTCTGATTTGTATAATTGGATGTAGGGGTACCTCACTTCTCATAAACTTGTGAGGAAGTTTGAAAAGGAGACAAATCAAGCATGGACCACCTTAGATTTGGAGTAGGTATACCCAAAGAAACTAGGTTGGATAGGTATATAGGAAAAGGAAAAGCACCTATGGCTTTTGGAACACTAAAGGGCTATGAAGAAAGAGTAGATAATAAAAATTGCTGAAATGGAGGCACAATGGGTTGAGATTGAGGGATAAAATAAAAATTAATTCCAAAGAGTAAAACTAATGACTAAAAGATGGAGTGAGGGTTATTGACATTATTAGATGAAAAAAGATAGAAGTATGGAGTAGTAGTAACAGGTAGACTAAACGGTTTAGCAGACAGAGAATAGAACAAATGCAGGTTCACTACTTTAAGTAGCCAAGATGTCAACATGATGAATGTGATGAGAGTAGGGGTTACTATTGTTAAGTTCCCTAGTTGTGAAGAGATGTTAGAATCAAAAGTAGCACTACTTGTCCTAAAAGTAACATGAGAACTAAGAGGTTGATCTGGGATGCTCTTCATCTTGGCTTCTTTAATTTGTAGATAAAATTTCTCTTGTATCTTCTCTTCTTAAATAATGAAATCTACCAAATCCTTGGCTTACTCATCATCAAGATCAATGGGATGATTATGATCAAGAAGGGAAGGTGGTAGATTATGAACTTGCTCATACTTTTCGATAAGTTTGAGCACATCAATAGTCAAGTCATAGCCAAGCTCTTGTTTAGCATAGGATACCTTGTAGTTTTTCAAGCTAAGTTTACTTAAAAAGGTTAAATTCCTATTGAGATCAAGCAGATTTTGGATTTTAGAGATACATGAAGTAGATGATAAAGCCATAGCAATGATCAGTGAGATTCTATGAATTCACAAGACTATTTTTAGTGTGTTGGCTTATCCTTGAAAATAAGTTTACACTTGAAACAAAAGATAAAAATCTTGATTTTGTAGAAAATGTCAAAATAAAACTTTTTTAATGTGATATTAAATGTTTTTCTATGACACATTAAAAAAGAGTTAGTAATTAAAACTATTTAGAAAATGATGTAAAGGTCATAAAGGTAAAAAATGTGATGTCGATGCATTGATCTAACATCAATAATACTTAGTAGAAATGGAAAAAGGAGTAGAAAAACATAAGAAAACATTGAAACTATAACAAAGCTAGAACAAAGAATGATCCTAGAAAATTTTTACTTCTATGGAGACCCTCCTTCTAGCACCAAAGATATTGTGGTAGGAATCGTTATGACAAATAGAGACTGACACAACCTAACATGAGAACTAAGCCAAGTAGTTCATCATCACCAAATAGTCTAAGAAGCATAACCTTTTAAATAATCTTTCCTAAATCAAAATGGAACTTAGGGATTGAAGGATGAATCAAGAAATCCAAGTTAGACATTTTACTAACATTAGTGAGTGTTAAGAAAAAAGGATTTACACATGTAGAATAGCTAATAGAAAATGCTAAAAAAGGGAAAACATAGCATAATGTGGAAACACAATTGGAACTAGAGAAATATGTAACAAAATGCAAAAAGAAAACAAATATATTGATAAACATGTATAAATCAAGAGGAAAAATGCAAGAATAATAGATCTCAAGTAAATCTAGGTAAAACTAGAGACAAAAAATATCATTATAAAAAACCAAGATTAGGAAAGAGACAATGAACCTTTGAAAGTGTGTTCCAAGACATATACTAGAAATTAGAGGTGTCTAACAAAAAGTTGTATTACCTTGTTGATGAGCCATGATATCGGGGTTGCAATATCGTGTCCATGATATCGGGTCCACGATATCGGATCTTGCCATGCGATATTAGACATCCGATATTTGGACCTATCTCATTGCCTATAAATAATATATGGGCACACTTGGTTTGGTAGTTATTTCTTAGTCCCTTACCTGAACTCTTGCAGTTCCTCCCTCTTAGAGTTGGAATTATTTTTGAGTGCCCGTAGTAGGAGTCATAAAGCAAACAGATCTTTATTCAAGAATAGTGTACCTGAGCACACCTTGTGTCCAGAAGTAAAGATGAACTTTGTGATAAATCTTGCAGCATTCAGAATAGCTTATCTCTTACCCTTAATGTTATTTATAGTTATTTAATGCTTTCATTAGTTAATTAATGTTGCTTTTATTGATTCATTAATTTTCACAAGAAAGCGAACTTAGTACAACCACTTTGAGCTTGGGTGGAACACTTGACAACCCAATAACGATTAGTGTTTGCTAATCCCAGTAGTGTTGCACTAGTTTAGGATGTGTACAAAATGTGGGAATAGATGCTAGTGTTAGGACTAGTTAGGACCTAGCTGAATAGTTAATTTAAATTAGTTATTCAATTAATTCACTTCTTCCCTCTTTAGCACTAGGACATAAAACATAAAAAATCATAAAAATCAGATACCTCAAGTTTACTTAACCATACAATCATTCCATATGAGTAAGCTTGGGAAGACAATGATCACCTAACCCGTCCTTGCTCTATGAAGGCACATAAGAACTTAGTCCTTGGAGTTTGACCGGATCATGCGTAATGCTTGTATTCGTATGGTTGAGCATAGGGGTACCTCACCACTCATCGTTGGCACCATTGTCAGGGACTTTGTTGTTTGTGTGCTAATTAAAACTTAGGAATCTTCCCATCATTGGAACAAATCCTTAGGGTTGGTTATCTTAAAATTATTAGAAAAGAGAAGATAAAAATATCACATACTAAAGAATTAATCATTTCTCCTTATTCTTATAAGAGTGTTTCACTACCTAAGTCTAACACAACGAATAATTGGAGGCAGAGTACACATGATGAGCCACCAGTGCCCCAATAGTTTTGTATGGTATACGTTCATCTCGATGAGTATATACCAAAATTTACCTTTATCCTTCACCGGGATGAACAACTGTGTTGGTGTGATTTAGAAGGTAACATAATGTTACCTCTCAATCATTCAATCCCAAGCATGCTTCTTTATGCTCTCACATGAATTGGAATGTAGCACTTACAAGCAGAGTACGTTGTGCATGAACATGACTCAAGAGAGTATCGATCCACAGAGGCACAATGTCAAAGGAACTTACAACAGGAGAGACATCATAAATCTATGAAGGGGAAGTAGTCACAGGATGTCTGATATGTCATAGGTAAAAATGAGGGTGGTGAACCTGCCTTAGGAGGTCTTTCACAAAATGATGTTCCTCCCATTAACTTTGGTCAAGGGGTTGTGTATCAGAATCTTCACTCAACTATCCATAACTTGGATTCTAGTACCAATGGACATAAAGGTTCCAAAAAAGGAACATGAACACATGACAAAGATGGACATTTTGATCATAACTGTGATTGATGTCATGACCACTGAAGAGAAGGTAGTAGGCACTATCATGGTGACAGTCCTCCTCCCTCTTCACCTCCATCATTTCCTTCCCCCTCTCCTTCAAGATCAAAATGCATTTGTAGAGGGAAAGACCCTAAGGATAATGGTAGGCAAAATAGGAATAATAGACAAAAAAATTGGGAAAGGGATGAGGGAATTCTAGAGAAACACACCACGAAAGGAGGGAGAGTAGGGAACAACATAGGCATCATAGATGCTATAGAGAATACGATCACGATGAACCCCTACTTGCTACCTGAAGTATGCTTGATACAACTAAGGTTGTTAGAATCCCAACAAGGCACCAAAAAGATAGCAGGATCAAAAGATTAGACATGAACAATATCCCACAATTTGAAGGAGGATACAACACTGATACTCAAAATCATTTTCAAACATTTCACAATGGATGTGTCTTGTAAAACATAGAAAAAAAGTGGCAAAAACTCAAGTTGTTTTCATGGACACTAATCAAGGAAGCAGAAAGCTGGTACTGGTCCTTAGAACCAGAATCCATTTGCCAATGGAGTACCATGTTAGAACTGTTCAATGATAAGTATCAAATGTACTCTAGAGTGTCCAACCTACGAAAGCAAATTCAAGGATGGAAATAAGGAGGACATGAACCCTTGGATGCTATCATAGACCAATATTATGTATTATTACATGATTGCCCTAGCCATGGTTACTCACAGAGGGAACAACTACGCCATCTCATAGATGGACTTAGGCACGAAAGATGAAGAGCCCTTGGGACTTATGCCCAAGGAAGACTATCCAAGCTTAGAGCCCATAAAGTACAAAGATTGTTGGAGCAAGTTGCCAAGGAGGAAGGTGAGTTAAGGAAAAGAGATAGTGTAGAGGAATACAATAGAGATCCTTCCCTCTCAAGGAAAGGAGTTAGATTTTGTGAGGATGAAGAAGAGTCACCACTTGAAGAGATGGTGAATAGAAAAACTTTGTCCATTGAAAAACTTGCATCAGAAGTATCAGCAAAGGTGGACCAAATGTGGGACTCCCTAGATAATAGATTTCAATCCATTCTCAAAATAGTAGAGGAGCCTAGGGAACTAGGTAGTGACCGAGAAAGGAGAAAAAAGAAAGAAACTAAATATGCACGTAACAAAGGTAAGGGCAAAGCTACCATCATTGAAGAGGTTGTGGATTCAGATACAGATAATGATAGTGAATGTGAGATATGTCAATATGACCATCCTAAGGGATGTTGCCTAGTAATCTCACATCTGTAGGAGTCTGGGATGTATGTACTAAACCCACAATTAAACAGATGGCAACCACCCCGAAGGTTACCTTATCCTCAAGGTAGCCTAAGACAGTTCCACCAACCCATGACATATTATCCAAGTGGAACTCCATGACAATCAAATGAATAGTATCAATAGTGGAAATCATCACAATCATGGGGAATGCCACCACCACGTCAACAGTACCCTTATCATCAACTTGACCTATATGGATACTACATGCAGCAGCCAATCTCTCAACATGACTCTACTAGTCATGTTACTTCTCAGTCTCACTACCAAACAAATGAGCACTATAGAACTCCTTCTCCTAGAGGAGAGGTTTCACAAACATACTATGCTTATGATCTAACTACACCTCTTCCACCCTTAGCCCCATTACCACCTACTCCAGCTATGTAGGGTGAGCTCCTTGCCCAGCCTTAGCAATGTAATTCTACAAGGGCTATCAACCCTCAACCTACTATTGGTTTAGACAACTGCATAAGGAAGAGACCTTTCTTTAGAACCAATAGTCCAACTAAGTCCTTGGAACCACAAGTGGAAAATTCTCCAAATGCCTCACCATCATTCAAATCTTCAAATCTTTCTTCGAACCAAAGATCGCACTTAATGCACATAGTCATGTTGACTCATGCAATTACCGATTAGATTAAAGCTAGATATCTTCCTAGGAAATTCTCTAATCCTGGAAGTCCTCTTATATATTTGCAAATTTCTAGGAATGAACCTTGAAGGCTCTTTTGGATTTAGGTTTTGGTGTTAACTTAATCTCTTAAGAAATGTAAAAATCCTAGAACCTACCTCCACTAAGAAAGAGTAACATACATTTAGAGTTGGCCAACCAGTCCATCACTATCCCATTAGGACTAGTGGAGGACATTGTCACCACTGTTTGTGGGTGGTCATATGTAGTCGATTTCCTAGTGATTTAAGTCAACAACTGTAAGGAGGACTTCCCAATCATAATGGGAAGAGCATGGCTAAGCACAATTGATGTGTGCCTAGGAAAACGTGATATTTCCCTAGAAATATCAAAGGAAAATACATTTGAAAAGATCGAGAAGAAGAAAGTTCCATGCATCACATACAGTGACACATGGTGTAATTGCGTGTAGAAGTCCTGGTTTGTACAACATTTAACATTGCTTGCATGCAACCAGTGTGCACCAATAACTAACATACAAAGATGCCTATATGTAGGAGCCAGAAGATATGAAGGAACCTAGTGCTAGACAGCTAATCAAGAGAATGATTCAACTATATGCATGGAACCAATTGAGAGCTTGACATACACCTACATTGATAGCATAGATACATTAAAGTAAGTCTGTCACCAACTTCCAAGTTTTGACATAAAAAATATCAACTAGGGGAAGTTGGAAATCCTTAACGAGTTCAAGTAAAAGCCCCTTGAGTTAAAACTGTTGCCCACCAATATGGAGTATACATTTATCAAAAATGAAAAACTGGTAATCATTAATGCTAAGCTCGCTCAACAAAAAGAAAGACTGCTAAAAATGGTAAACAAATGGTCAAAAGCCTTTACTTGGTCATATCTTGAATTAATTGCAATAGATCCTAGGATATGCCAACATAGAATTTACATTGACACGTCCATGAAACTTTGATGATAACGATAGAGGTGACTAAACCCAAAGCTTAAGCAAGTGGTTAAAGAAGAAATTGAACAACTTCTAAAAGCTAGGTTTATCTATCCCATTGCTGATAGTGAATGGGTTAGTTCGTTAGTCATTGTGTTCAAAAAGGAAGGTAAATGAATGGTGTGTATAGACTTTAGGCTACTAAACATGGCAACATTTAAAGACCACTTCCCGTTGCCATTCGTCGAATAAGTCTTAGATACCATTGTAGGGCATTGCTACTATAGTTTTCTGGATGTCTATAGTGGATATAATCAAATTCAAATAGCACTAAAATACTAAGCCAAGACTACATTCACAAAGTCCTTGGGAAACATTTGCATATAAGTAGATGCCATTTGGCTTGTGCAATGCCCCAACAACATTTCAACATTTGGTTCTAAGTATCTTTCAGTAGCAAATAGGAAATGGTGTGGAGGTCTTTATGGAAAATTTCACCACCTATGGAGTGGACTTTGAACAAGCATTGGACAGATTATAGCAAGTACTAAAATGATGTGTAGAAACCAACTTAAGACTCAATTTGCAAAAAAATCCATTTAATGGTCCAAGAGGGCATTGTATTAGGGCACAAGATTTTACAACTAGGGATAGAAGTAGATCCTAAAAAGATTAAGGTCATCCAAGGAATCACTCTGCAACTTGAAACTATAAAAGACATATGATCATTCCTTGGACATACTAGCTATTATAGATGCTTCATTGAGAACTTTTCAAGGATTGTAAAATATTTGGTAGAACTAATGAAGAAGAATGTACCTTTTAAATGGACCAAGGAATGTGAGCTAGCCTTCCAAACCTTAAAATAGAAGCTTGTAGAAACGTCTATTCTACAAGCTCCTGACTGGTCCAAACCATCCCACATAATGACTAATGTATCCAACTTTGCCTTAGGAGCTGTACTTACACAGTTAGATGACCAAAAACGTCCCTGTTACATCGACTATGCAAGTCAAAGTATCATTGGTACACAACTCAACTACACCACAACGGAAAAAGAGTTAGTGGCTGTGGTGTTTGCACTAGAAAAATTTAGGCACTATGTATTGGGCTATAAGATATTTGTACATATGGATCATAGTGCAATTTAGTTCCTAATGAATAAACCAATGGTGAGCCCTTGCATCATACGATGGCTTGTGATCTTACAAGAGTTTGATCTTATGATGATTGATCGTAAAGGCACCAAGAATGTTGTTGTTGATCATTTATCTTAGTTGCGATGGGACAACAAAGAGGATGAATATCCAATTTCTAACAGTTTCCCTGATGAACTCCTCTTTGCAAGTGTGATAAACAATCACTTACCCACTGATACAAATTGGTATAGTAGCATTCTCACTTATTTGTTTTCACAAAAAACACCACAAGTGTTAGATGTTAAAAAGAAACAATAGTTTCTTCACTGAGCCAAATATTTCATGGAAATCAACAAACACCTTTATAAGATATGTCCTGATGGCTTGGTTCAATGGTGTGTTCTCGATGTAGATCAATTGCGAGTTCTCCAAGATGCTCATGAGGGCCCTTGTGGGGGTCATTATGCGGGGAGACAAACAACCATAAAAATCTTGCTTGTAGGATATTATTGGCCTACATTATTCTAGGATGCTCATTATTTCGTCCAATCTTGTGAGCACTTCCAACATGATGGGGAAATGACTGCTAGAATGGAGGATCTACAACAATGGATTCAACCTTTAGAACCTTTCGACATATGCGGAATTGATTTTATGGGGCCTATTACACCAATGTCCAATGGAAAAGCCTACATTATTGTTGCTATTGACTATTTTACTAAGTGGGCAGAAGCAGCCATTGTTATAGACTATACATCATCTACCACTGCATGATTTATTTAACAAAAAATCATAAATAGGTTTGGCATTCCTCATGCACTTATTTCTGACAATGGTACACACTTTATAGGTTTGAATTTTTGAAAGTTAATGCAACGCTTAGGAGTTGAGCACAAACTGACTGCACCATATCATCCTCAAGAGAATGGTCAAGTCGAGGTTACCAATAGGGAGATTACAAAAATATTGACATGAACCATTAGCAAGTATAGGTGATACTGGAGCACCAAACTAAACAATGCTCTCTAGGCATATCGCTTCACATGAAAACTCTCTATAGGCTACTCTCCCTATGAGTTAGTGTACGATAAAGTTCTGATGCTTCCTATTGAAGTGGAGCTCCGTACACTATCCAAAACATGTGACCTTAACTTTGACCTCAATCTAGCACAAAAAGAATGGCTAATGAACCTTAACTTGCTAAATGAAAACTGATTAGCCACCCTGTCATCTAATGAACTACATAAGGCCTTTAACAAACAATGTCATGACCTAAAGATTAGGAAAGTCAAATACCAACTGGGAGATAAGGTTCTTTATTGATATCCCACACATGTACCCCAAAGAACTAAATTTCAAATGCTATGGGAAGGACATTATATTATTCATGAAATGTTTCCTTCAGGGGCCATGATGATCTACAAATCTGAAAGCCAAAATAAGAAGTTATTGGTCAACATCCAGCAAACCAAACCCTTCCATTAGCCTAAAATAGCCAGTACTAATACTACCTCTGTTGATGGACAATATTTCTCATTACTTCGGATCTCCTCCTTCCAACTCAGTCATGGGGGAGATGGCAACCAATGCTAACCATTCTAAGCTCTCAATTCCTTTACTTTTATACATTTTTGTTTTACATATTTTTCATCTTTACTTATTTTTTTTACATCATCATTAACATTTTTACTATTTCTTTGTTTGATTTATTCTTATCCGTCACATAATAAGTGCTTACGATGGTGGGTTGTGTTATAATAAGTGTTGATTGCTAATGTTTGGTTTTTACCTTTTACTTTTAGTGTTGATGCTAAGTATGGTTTCTTTTGATAAAATAGGCAATGACTCCACATCACCCAATTATCCATACAACTCTATGATCTCCCTTGTTTTGGAAATGTACTATCCCTTTCTAAAGAAAACTTATTAATGAATTGGTGCCTTAGTTCTCTTCAAACTAAGGAAAGATTCAAATGGATGGAAAAGGGTGTGACCTCAAGGGGATTTAACACATTTGTGCTGGCTATTCTCTCAGGTACTTGGATGTTCTTCATAGGTTATTTGCCATCTTGCTCTTGATCAAATATCAGGAAGTTGACTAAATCAAATAAGTTTTTTCATGGTGTGGTTCTCACAAAAAAAAAAAAAAAAAAAACTGGTGGGAATTCAAAGCACACCCCTTAGACATAATAAAGAAACATGGGCTACAAGCATTGGTTATGGCACTGGAAAGATATGTTACCCATGCCTGAAGGTTGCCTCTAACTAAGGCCCTTTCTCATTTTTTACTTCTTCTCTTGTTGGGATGGTGGTGGCTCTGTGGATGCAGTCTTGTTACTTCGGGAGGATGGGTTGGTTAAGTGTGTTGATGTGAAGTCACTGGATGTGGATAGTTGAATATGGATTTGGATAGAATTTTATTAAGTCACCTTAACCACATATTACACAAGAGACTTTACACCACCTTAATTTTGGGACCCCATCCCATTCTCTCCCCTCTTTCCATATTTCTTTCCACATTGCACCTCATTGCTAGTTTTATGATGAGTCTATATCTTGGTTGATGCATTGTTAGTCTTTGGTAAAACACTTGTGGGTAAGTTCTTAACAATTTTTTCCATATGTCATTCCAAGAGCCTATGGACTTTTGGTTTGTAGGTTTGTCAAGGCATTCAAGGCATGAGCCTGCTTTCGGGAGGATCCATTGCATTCCTTTCTGGTGCAATTGTTAAGCTCTTTCCCTTCAACATTTCTCACAATCAACTATTTCTCATTCACCTCATTAATGACATCCATTTTTTCTTTTATTTTATTGACTTCACCATTGTTGTTTCTCTTATCCTTCTTGTTCTTTAAAGTTTTCCACCCTATTACCACCAGAGGTTTGCTCTTAGCCATGGCGGCCCTGTCATAAATTTTTCCATTCCATAATTATCTTACCCCTACACCTTGGGTAGTTATCAGTCATAAACCTCTAACCCAGTATCTGCCATACCCACAACCTAGACAATGTGTTTTATATTGAGGCAAGGTATTAGCTGCATTAGGTTTTATCTACCCTTGCTAATCCGTGAGTGTGTTGTGTGTGTAGATGGTGATTACATGAACAATGGACTGGGATAAGAGGGAGCACTCAGGATGGATTGGAGCTGGATCATTTATGTAAGGAACAAGTTTGGACATGTGGCTATGGATGAACAATGGTGTGCACAGTTTCAACATCGGCAACAATGTGCCTCACTTCCTCTTTCTCTCTCTCTCTCTCTCTCTCTCTCTCCGAGTTGTCGAATGAGGGTCTAGATGTCATCTATGTATAGTGTTCACCAAAATGGGCATGAACACTAATGCTGTAATATATTTATCGATCTATTCCCTGGGCACTCTAAGTTTATTATCCCATGTCATTGTCAGTTGTCATTTAGTCAATAATCCCATACCTTCCCAATATTTTGTAAGGAACTCAAGGATGATTTTTCATTCAATAGTGGGGGTACAATGAGCCATGATATTAGGGTTGCGATATCGCATCTGTGATATCAGGTTTGCGATATCAAATCCTATCATGCAATATCAGACATCTGGTATCGGGACCTATCTTGTTGCCTATAAATAAGAGGTGGGTGCACTTGGTTTGGTAGTTAGTTACTAGTCCCTTACCCGAACTCTTGTAGTTTCTCCCTCTCAAAGTTAGAATTATTTCTGAGTGCCTAGAGTAGGAGTCATAAAGTGAATGGATCTTTATTCAAGCATTGTGTACCTAAGCACACCTTATGTCTAAAAATAAATATGAACTTTGTGATAAACCTCGCAACATTTAGAATAGCTTATCTCTCACCCTTAATGCTATTTATAGTTCTTTAATGCTTTCATTAGTTAATTAATGTTGCTTTTATTGATTCATTAATTTTCACAAGTAAGAACACTCAGTATGACCACTTTAAGCATGCATGGAACACTTGGCAACCCAATAACGATTAGCGTTTGGTAATCCTAGTAGTGTTGCACTAGTTCAAGATGTGTACAGAAAGTGGGAATGGATGTTGGTGTTAGGACTAGTTAGGACCTAGCTGACTAGTTAATTTAAATTAGTTATTCAATTAATTCACTTATTACCTCTTTAGCACCAAGACATAAAACATAAAAAAGCATAAAAATCATATACCTCATGTTTACTTAACCATACAATCGTGCCATACGAGTAAGCTTGGGAAGAAAATGATCACCTAACCCATCCTTGTTCTGTGAAGGCGCATAAGTACTTAGTCCTTGGAGTTGAATTGGATAGCAGGTAACACTTGTATTTGTATGGTTGATCATAGGGGTACCTCACCGCTCATCACCTGTTCTTACTCTAATAAGCACATTAATGTAAATCCAATAAGAACAATAAGCAAATCTAGTAGCTAATGATTGTAAAGGAAAGATCAAATTAGTGTATTTATCTAATTCTTATCAAATTTTAGTATGTTAGGAAGATAGCATGAAGAGGATAATATGTCAATAAGAGGGGGAAAGAGAAAGTAGAAGAGAGAGAAAAGGGACAACAAATATTTTAGAAGCTAAAATGCTAGTTGGATGGTTATAGATGTTAATCCCTATACATTTAGGAGTAGCCTCCTATATATAGACTAAAAATTCCTTATAGACTATGCAAGAATGATGTAGTGGATTTCATAGAATCTTCTAGAAAGTTTTGGATAGTAGAAATGATGCAAAAAGTAAAGTTTAATGCCATATGTCAAAAGATTAATGCTTGATGTCAAAAGCTAACATTGGATGTCAAAAAATGAGATTGATATCTAACTTTGAAAGCTTGATGTAAGATGTCAAAACTAATTTAACATGAAATTTCAAGAGCTAAAGATGCAAGCTAACATTAGACATTGAAGATGAGATTAACATGGAATGCCAAAATTTTGATGCAAGATGTTAAAATAAGTTTGATGTAAGATGTCAAAAGATATAGATGAAATTGATGTTGAAGCTAATGCCAAATGTCAAAACTAAAAGTGAAGCCAAAACAACATGGAGAATGATGAAATACATCATTTCTATCAAGTTGAATATAGGAGACTAGAAGCAATGTTGCAAATGATGTAGGACATCAAATATAGACTACTTAAAATAGCTTTGAATGATAGAAAGCCATAGAATATACCCAAGTGTTTGACTTGTTGAAAAAATCCAAAGTAGGTACAATAATACTAAGATTATTGGGAGAGAATAGATGGTAACATAGAGGAATAGAGAGCAAGTGAAGTCTAAGGTTAGATGATTCCATGCTAGGAAAAATAGATCCATGTGAAGAATTTTCAGTAGTCATGATGTTGATGTTATGTATACAATATGATAGAGGATTGATCTTCTTAATCCCTTTAGCTAGTTGGTATTCATATTCATCTATTAAGTGAAGATCTTATTCAAATTCTATACTCCACCTTTATCCTCTAATAATGATTTGAGGATCAAGAGGTTGATCCAAGATATTTTTCATCTTAGCTAATTCAATATGTAGTCTTTCCTATAATTTTTCTAGTTCCATGATGAACTATACAATCTTCTTAGCTTCTTCATGATCCAATTTAATGAGATAGTTCAAATTAGGAAGAAAAGGAGGAAGATCATTATCCCATTCATATTCTACCATAAGCTTGAGAATATTTGGTGTAAGTAAGAAGCCTATCTCATGCTTGGCATTACCTATCTTGTGACCTCTTTCATTTAATCCTTTAGAGAATCCATGATTTCTCCTCAAATTACTAAGCCTTTTTAGCTTAAATAAATCTAAATTAGAAGATTATGCCATGGCTATGATCTATTTTAGTAGTAGCTATGACTTCACAGGCCTCTTACTCGTAGCTACCCCTCTTATGAATGAACATTCACCTACCTGATACATGAATCCAAAATTCATAAAGAAGTATTTGTATTTTGTTTTTATACTCAATCTTGGAAATGATTTTCATTATATTTTTGTGTCTTCTAAGTAATTCAATTAGTTGTGAGGAAGTAGAGTTAGATGTACAAGATAATATTTAGCTCATTGATTTTAATGCATTTCTAGTTTAGCCATTATGTGTTTAGTTGCATGTTTTTTTCTAAGAGATAATTTTTATTTGGGATTTTTGTATTATGTAATGCATGTATGTGATTGTAAGGATTTTTATTTCCCTATCTTTTTATTATAGGTCTAACTTTGTCATGGGTTTCTATTTCTATAGCATTAGATATTTTTATTTATTTTTATATAGCTATTTTATCATTGTTAGAGCCTAATGCCTTTTTAATGTTGTATCATTATATATATAATTTTTCTTCTATTTTTCTTGTATTCTATTAAGTTATTTTTGGCTTGGGAAATAAGGCTTTGAACTATTTTTATTAGTAGATATGTTAGATTTTGTATGTATGGGACTATTATCACTATAATCCATGTTTTTCTTTTTATTTCTCTAACATTTTTTTGTCCCTATGTGCCTATTTTATGTATCCTATTATTTTATTCCTCATATATTTCTTAGCTTCGTGTAATTTTCTTAAGTTGTATTTTTTACTTAAATATTTTTATTTTCTTTACATAATACCTTTCTAGTCTATATCTTGTTAGTGTAGTGTTACATTTGTCATTCACCTTTCTTCTTATAGATGCTTAATGTCCATCTTGTGATCCCTGTCCCTTCTTCTTTTCTCCTTCCCATCCTTTGCCCCCCTCCCCAACACACCCCCACCACCCTGCCCTACCACAAATGCTCCCACACCCCCACACCCCCACCA
>MNCI01014982.1:409025-423984 GCA_015680685.1 Gnetum montanum | reverse complement strand
CAACAACAACAATCCTCTTCCCAGTCCCATCTTGGCATGCCATTTGATGCTTGTTAACATAATTCTTCTTTAGATGATAATGATTCTAATCCATCCCCTACAAACCCAACTTAAGTGCCATCAATGAATTTTCTCATGCATCCCAAACTTTTCAAACATAAGATGGTGGAGATCCACAACTGTGAGAATAATGAGCCTAATTCTCATGAGTTAATTGCTAACCATCAAGTACACATGTAAAATATTCAACAACATGAATATCCACCCTTACAATATTCTAGAACTTTATCATCAACAACATGCATATCCACCCTTATAACATTCTAGAACTTTATCATTAGACCTCATAAGAGCTCATCAAGAAAACTACCAAGTGGCTCATGGCCAAGAGTCATTAACAAAAGAAGAAGGAAACTTAGTGTTTTAAACTACTATAAAATGTCTTCAATATTCTACACAATAAAACCAATAGGAACAAGCTACTAGATTAATATGACATATATTTCTTGAATTTCCTAAATCTCTATGCTCTACCACTCTATACCATCTAAATGTAGGCTAACTAGATGACTCCTACCATGTGGCTATGGCTAACAGAAGAGAAAAATAAGGAATAGAAAGAGTGATCACCTTATTGGGGCCTTGTTTGCTATTCTCTTCTTTATGTTTTGGCTTGTTTGCTTTATTTTTGTTATTATTGTTAATTTTTTCATTTGATGTCAATGTTGTTTTTTCTTTCCTGATGTCATAAATCATCTAACACATTTGGATTATTCAATAGAAATATTATTCTCCTTCTTTTTTTCTTTTGTTTTAAGTATATCCATTTTTGCTATTGATTATCATGGATATACTTTTCGATAATTTGTCCTTTAATGAGCTTATGAATTTTCCTGAAAAATTTATAATTCAAAATGTAAAATACCAATGACTATACATGAAGATAATCCCTCTTCCAATTGTGCATAGTTTGATTATCTAAATGATAATTGTTCTTACATAATAGCAAGATTAGAGTACATTAAATAAAAAGATAGAAAAATACTAAAGATATAAACTAGCATGTGCTTAAAATATATGTTCCAATATCATGTGGCTATAGTAAAATATTTACATGACTATACAAGCAATCATAGCCATGTACAATCAAACAAACTATGTTGGAAAAAAAACATAAAATAAATAATTTAATAAAGCATCAAAATTTGAAATTTTCACAAAAGGATAAACATATCATTGACAAGGCTGAAAAATATTCCTAAACCAAGCATGGATTTTTTAGCATGTGCAACCTCACCTTGACCTCTTGTTTGGCTTTCTGTTGACTTGCAATTAGTGTTGAAAATTTTTTTAGACTGACTTGTGAAATGCTCACATTAGCTACTACAATCTCACTACAAGTTATGGTCCACTTGTAGTCTTACTAATTTTTAGGAATAGTAAATTTTTTTACCTTTATCTTTAGTGTACCTTGTTGCTAGCTCATAACTAACTTGTAGTATCCACCATGATTATAATATAATTGCACTATTGTTTGTGATCTCAAGAAAATCATAGAATTGTGACTCATAGTCTAAACCATGATTAGTTTCTTACTTGTATTCTAGCTCATAGTTAGTTAAAACATAAAATTTAAAGGATCATTTGTCAAGTTCAAGTAGCCAACATTGGCCTTATTTTTTTTCCATGTACTTGATAATTAACTTATTATAAAAACATTTACTAATTCAAGCAGTACTTAAGGGATTATTATATTGATTATTATATTGTTCTACAATTATTCTAAAATATCTTATTGATTATATTTCATGGGATGCATTAATACTCATTCTCTTAGGTTTAAACAATGATGTGTTAGCCTAGTGGTAGGAATCTTGATTTGGTAACTTCAAGTTATGGGTTTGATTCTAGTGGAAAATATTAATTTATTAAGTTTTAATTTAACTATATGTATTTGGGGTAAATATTGTTAACAAAAATATTTAAGGTTTCAACACACCTCTTTATTATTTTGAGTTTTAATATCCCCTAAATTTGTCATATTATTATTATTATTATTATTATTATGAGATAAGAAAACTCAGGGCTAGTATCATAATCCCTACCCACATAGCATAGGAGATATCATCTACTATAAGAGTGTTCCACTACAAGGCCTCATTACATAGTATTCATCATCATCTTAGCTTTGTCTATAAAAAATAGAGTTAACATTGCATGTTATTATTATTAATATTAAAATTTAACATGATATAATTTATTAAATAGTTCAATTATTTTTAATTTTTTATAGCCACTTTAATAAATGAGGCTCAATGAGAGCATAACTTAATTTATTTTTTTAATACATTGCAAGTTTAATTTTTTCTTGAGACATCTTTTTATTCTATTTAAGTTTTTCCAAAATATCATGTTGATTATATGGCCTTGAGGTACATAATAAAGATTTCAATTCCAAAAATTGATCACTATAGCAAAGAATAACTATTTCATATATTAGAAAATTAATTACAAAACTATTACTTTCTTCTATATGTACACCAATGATAGTGTACTTTAACTACTTAGTAAGCTTGCTACATTGTATGAATGAGTTGAAAATTTAATTATTGCTTGAGATACTACTATATTTCTTATATTAGTTAACTTATTATTATGGCAATAATATTTTTCAAGGGCACACATGCTTCAATTTTAAATTTTTATAAATCCTAGTACATTTTTCAAATATGATGCACAACACTCATAGGTTCAATTATTGTGGAAAGTAACCAAGCATTTGCTAGGACATCCTCCAAACATGATACATAACTTAGATATCTACATATTGTGGAATTAGAAAAGGACTCCCATTTTAGAAATAATTGTTGATCAAGAATTCTAGTAGCAAAAATTTCAAATGAGAACTTGGAATAGTAGTACTCTTATGGAAATGTTTTTTTGGAAATTAGTAATGTAATGAAAAGATAAAAAACTAGCATTGCTTGCCTTTACGAAACATGATGAGAAAGGGAAAAAGGTTAAAAATTAGTCAATAGTTACAAGCTTATCTACTCATGAATGAAAAATCATCAAAATGCATTGGATATCATCATTGATTAATCTATCAATGATAATATGGTAGAAGTATATTGCAATGGTGATTGGATTATCAAAATAAAAATTGTACTTGGAACTAAGATCATTAATATCATTAGTGTATATGCTTCACAAATTAGTCTAAAAATATTTTATCAAGTAATATTTTTATGATTAAATAAATTTTGTGCTTCAATAAATTCCCTCAACAAGAAAGTATATTAAGTGGAGGTAAATTGAATGATAACATTGCATCTATAAAAGTGGGATATGAAAGGATCATGGAGGACATGGATTTGGAGAGTGAAATAGCTACATCTAGAAGAAGGAAGAATATCTAATTACATATAAGAGTGAGAAAGATAAAACATAATGGAACTATTTACTATTGCATAAAAGAGACTGAACCATTTGCAAAGATTGTAATAATATATTTTAAGACAAACTTACTTGCTAGCATTGATTGATGGTCATGGAATTAGCTATACAAAGCTTCAAAAGTAGCATGAGAAAAGGAACTAGATTCATAAAAAGATATAATTTGAAGAAGGACATCACCTTATTCAAAGAATGATTACTTAAAGAAAGCTTTTATCATTTGGATTAATTTATAAATTTCATTTGATGTCAAATTAAAAGGTTCATTTATAAAATTAAAAATGATATAATTGATGCAAAAAGGTGAAGAGTAAACTCCAAAGGAGGTATGGTGGTAGAGTGATGAAATAAAACATGCTATTCAAAAGAATAAAAAATGCTTTAAGGAATGGTAGCAAAAAAAAAACTAAGAAGATAGGATAATGTACAAAATAACAAAGAAGGAGATAAAATTAGTAGTCAATGCTAAACAAAAGATCTTAGATGATGTTTATGATTAGTTAGTAATAAAGAAAAAATAAAAATCTATATACAAGTTAGAAGAAATATCAATATATTGACCATGTCAAAATGCATCAAGGAGTAAAATGATACAATTTTGATAAAGATAACAAAATTTTAGATAATGAAAAATTTATTTAAAAAAAATATTAAATGAAGAATTTCCAAGAGATGACATCTAAGAAGAAGAATCAAATTTTAATATGGTTAATAAATTTTCCTTTTTAAAGGTAAAAATAAGCTAATCTAAGATAAAAATTTTAAAGTTATTAAATCATATAACATTTTTTTGATCTTTTTGTATGTCAAGAAAAATGGAGAATGTGAAAAACATGCTTATTGGAATCTTATATGACTTGGGAAAGATTAGAAAAAAATGAAGAGAGTTGATGAGATTGCGAAAAGAGTTTAGATGGTGTCAAGATAAGAGATCATGACAAGAACTTAGATGGTGTCAAAATAAGAGTTTGAGATAAGACCTTAGATGGTGTTAAGAAGATATTGGGACAAAGAGAAAGTTAAGACCAAGACAAGAGCTGATTTGTTAATATAAGATGATAAAAGTCTTAACTGAAAAACAAAGATGGAAGATGACAAGGATGCATGAAGTCAAGAGAAGGTGTTACAATATCTCCCAAAATATTAGTAGACATCCAAATGACAAAACTCAAGTTTTTGGCCATATGTGCCACCAAAATAGTAGATGTCCTAGTTATACTTAAGACATCCCAAGTAAGATGTCCCAATTTTCAGTTGGAAAACCAACCTACAAGAGACCAAATTTCAAAGAGACATTCAAAGCTTGAATAGGAAATTACAACTAGCCATTTCCTAGCTACTTCATAAGTTCCAAGGATTATTTGACAAGGACAACGTTTATAAAAGGAATGAAATCTTGGTGAAAAAGAAAAGCATTGTTCATATGAATATTCCTTCATTAAATATATATTGTGAATTATTTTTCCTCATTTTGTACATCTTTTATGAGTTTTATTTTTGTATTGTAAAAGCTTCAAGGCAAGGAACTTATAAAGCATAGTTGCATTCTCTCCTTGATTATGCTTCTTTCTTTATAAGCCCTACAAAGTTGATGCGCATCTTACAAGAAGGCATCCATTGAGCTTGTGAAGACCTTGTGGGGTTGAGTGTGTTTTTGGAGAGAAAACACTCCACATGAATCTCATGTAATTATATAGGTTGTGGAATTCTTTAAACCACATTTTGAACTTGTTAGGACCTTGTAGGATTAAGTGTGTTTCCTACAAGAAAAATCTTCTTACAAAGCCTAAACTTTGTAAAGGTTTTGCTATCCTTGAAATCATATTTTTAAAGGAACAATGTTCGCATGTATGGAAGGATTCTACCCTCTAAGTGTGAAAGCACCCAAGTTGAAAAACCACATAAATTTAAATGTAGTTTTAGTTATCTTAGTTTCTAGAATTGAGGAACTTATTCAATCCCTCTTCTAAGTTCTTGATCCTCAAGTGGGATCAAAGCTTAGTATTCTCAATTTTGAAGCTTAAAATTTCTAAAAAGTCACTAATGATTGATGGGATTGACTTTGTGTACTGGAAGGTTAGAATGCAAGGATTATTCAAATCCATGAAGTTTGAAGTTTGGGAATCCATCCTAGAGGAATATACACCACCCATCGACAACACCACAAGCACTAAAAAGCTAAGAAGCAAATGGAATCAGATGAAAAAGATAAGTTTATGTTTGGTTCAAAAGAAAAAAATTATCCTTATTGTGCTTTAAGTAAATATGAGTTCAATAGAGTAGCTAGGTGCAAAATCATGAAAGAAATTTTGGAAACTCTAGAAGCTACCTATGAAGGTACATCTATTATCAAGAAATCTAAGCTTCTAGTATTACAAAGTGAGTATGATAAAATTAAAATGAAAGAAAGAGAGAAAATCAACAATTATTTTTCTAGAGCTAATGAGTTAGTTGTAGCTATCCAATGGCTGGGAAAAGATTTACCTAAACTTAATGTCATTATTAAAGTTATTAGAACTTTGCAACCAAAGTTTAAACCAAAAGTTCTAGCCATGGAAGAGATCAAGAATTTATCATTCTTAAAATTCAAAGAGCTTCAAAGTATACTCATTTCTTATGAGATGAATATCATAATTAAAGATGCAATCAAAGAAAAACCCATCACCCTCAAAAGCTCATCAAAGGAAAAGAAGCCATCTAAGCATGAAGTAAATAGTGAACATGAATTGGGTCTCTTGTCAAGGAGAGTTCAAAGATTACTAGTACAAAAAGATAAGAGATTAAATTAATCTAGCATCAAACATAAGGAAAGAGGTATAAATTTTAAAAATTCTTACCTTGATGAATCATTTATATAATTTTGGGTTTATGGTGGTAGATGTAGTGACTGAAAATGTTGGCACCTGGAATCATCGAGGGGTCAATAGACACATAGCCTAACCCTATCCCCATGCGAGGGACTATTGGAAATAGAGGTGAAGCACCCTAAATGATCTTGTTGATTGAATAGGGACTTTGCTGGGTGTAACTAGGGGTGGCATGGTTAGTCGAGGTGTGAATGCAAATGCTGCAAAATGATGCTAAGTGTTAAAGTGATGTTTCATGGTGCTAAGTGCAAAGCATAGTCATAGAATGGGGGTGAGAGTAGTCAAGGATTTTGGCCAAAACAAGGATGCCAACTTGTGGAGACTATCACCAAAGCATAGTAGTAGCATGAACACATGTTAAAAATGAAAAAAAAAAATGCAAAGAAAATGTGAAAATGCAAAGGAAATGTAGAAAATGTAGGAGAAAGAAATGGAGCATTGCTCCAAATGGGAGCATATTCAACTTCATAATGGGGTTTAGAAGGTACGTGGTGTACAACAGGCGTAGTGGAGAGCATAGTCATAGTCTCAGTGGTGTTAGTCCATGAAGTTTGGTGCTCACTGTGGTGTCCAGGCCTACCAGGTTGGTCATTGCGGTGTACCATGTGGTGTTCTATAGGGCTACAATGGGCCTATAGTGGGCTATGATGTGCAACTTTGCCTCTCTACCAGTGGTGTGCATTTGGGTCTCATTCACCAAAATGCTAAAGTCCCAGATGCCAAAATGCTTCTGATTTTGCCAAAATGTCAAAATGCCCAACCCCTAAAAAGTTGGGACATAGGGGTATTTATATAGCTAGGGTTAGCACAAAATGCATATTGTGCATCATGTGGCAATGTGGTAGGTAGGACTATGCTTTAAGGTAGTTGGAACTACACTGACCCCAACTATGCACTACAGTGCTCTGATAGACTCTTTAAAGGTTGAGAGACTATGACTACATTGTCCAATTGCTACGAGGATTGCAATGTACCTCTAAAAATGCCAAATAATGCCAAAAATGGAATTTTGGAGACTACACTATAGGACTATGTTGTCCACTATGGGAAGTGGTGTTGAGTGTAGTTATAATTTCGGGGAGAAGGGAAATTCAAGAAAGAAAAATGCTACTACTAGAGGTGTGCTGGAGCTAATAAGAGTGCTGGTGCTATGTGTTTGAGGCCTTTGGAGGTTGTTCCTACCATCTACACTTGACTACGCTCTAGATTGGATGAGGGCATAGTCCTAGACTTAGGCAAAATTTGGCAAAGAATTGGCAAAATGTGGCTACGTGCTACCTATGCTCTAGGGAGGCTGACTACACTCCCAAGCATAGGTGAGCATAGTCGTAACACTTAGAGAAATTCCTATAAAATCTAGCTTCTAAATTGACTACACTCTAGAGTGTAGTCCTTGTAGTGGAGAGTGTAGTCTTGGTAGTTAGAAAAAGCTTGTGAAAAATGAGCTTCCAAACTGTCTATGCTTGACTACACTATAGAGCATAGTCTCTATAGTTATAAAAAATTACAAAAATTGGTGTTTTTATGATGACTACACTCCAAATATGCTCTGGAGAATAGTCCTAGTAGTGGAGAGCATAGTCTCAACACTTATAAAAATCTACAACAAGTGTCATCATTCTAACACTTAGAAAAATCTTGTGAAATTGGCAGTTGTGTGTTGACTATGTTGACTATGCTTTGAAGCATAGTTCTAGTAGTGGAGATTGTAGTCTTAATACTTAGAAAAATTTGTGAAAATGACCATCATTTTGATACTTAGCCAAATTTATAGTCAAGAAGCTTGTGAAAAGTGCCATCATTTTGACACTTAGCCAAATTTGCAATCAAGAAGTTGGAGCCCAAAATTTTGTGGTGTTTCATTGGTCCCTCTTTGTTGATGTCTAAGGAGTGGTCCAAGAGACATTGACAAAGAATGCAAAACACCATAGCAGACATGGCATCAACATTGCTCATCAGTACCTGATTAGGTGTTGTTACACCACACTCAAAAGCGGTATGGGTAGGAGCATGTTGGGGCAAAGGGTGTAGCCAATGAGCTAGGGAGATGAAATGCAAATAATGTATCATGATGCAAGATGTGAAGTCAACATAGCTGATAGTGACCATGGAATAATGGTGACTTGCCTCTAAAATCTTGACCTCTCATCGGAGTTCGCATGAGAGAGTCGAGGTGTAGATTCAAGGCTGGGCTAGTTGTCAAATTGTAGTGTGCTTAGTTTTACTTGGGGACGTGCTTTTCCCTGTTCTTTTTTTTTCTTTATTTCTTTCTTCTTTGTTTTTTTATTTGTTTTTTGCTTTTTGCTACCAAGTGAACCTACGTTTGGTTCTACACATTGCCAAATGCTAGTTGCAAGGTGTGGACCATCAAGTGGACTATGTGCCACCTAATGGGCTTATTTTGATGCAACCACATTGTGCCTGTTGGATAGGTGTTTCCTCCCTGGGATGAGTTGCACTACATCTACTAGGACTTTGACTAGCCAATAGAGGCTCCCCACTAGATGAGTTATGTTACATCCACCTTAGGTTCTATGGTTGATGTGAAGAAAGTGTTCCATTTGTGTTCATAGTGTGTATGCATTAAAGGTGTTTGCATACAAAGGAATGCAAGGAATGCAAGAGGGTATTAGAATGTAGGGATGAGTGGATGTGCATAGGCTATAACAAGATGAAGGGGATGTGCACTCTTGAGTGGCTTAGCTAGCCCAATCATGCATATCGAGTGATGTGGTGACTTGCCACTACAATGAGATGCATCTCTACATGACCACCTTTGAGGCTTTATCCACTCTAAGAAGAAAAAAAAATCACACAACATAAAATGCCAATCAAATGCTAGATATGAATATGCTACAAATCTGTGAGAGGTTGAACTAGTTGCAAGTGCTCAAGAAGCCAGTGAAAGTGTTGAGGGTGATGATGTTGTGAGTGCTCCAAAGGTTGTGCTAGTGGCAAGTGCTCTAGAAGATTAGAAAAATGCTAATTTAAGGTCCTAGTACACCATGAACCTAGTTTAAGGTCATGGAAAACTATGGCAAGCTAGTTTATTGTTGTGTGTGCTAGTTTACTGTCATGGTGAACTGCTATTGTGCCAGTTTAACATCATGACCCAAGTATAAGCTATGCTAGTTTGTAGTCATAGCAGACTTCTATGCTAATTTAAGGCCATGGTGGGTTGTGCGTTGCCAATTTAAGGCCATGGAGGGCCGTAGCAATAGTTTCGGACCATTTCACATCATTGCAAGGGAAGTAAAAGGGTTGCTAGTTTTAGGTCATAGTGGGTTGTATGGTGCTAGTTTAAGGACATGATGGGCCATGCATTTCTAGTTTAAGGCCATTTAAGATCATGTGTCGCTAGTTTAAGGCCATGGCAGGCTGGAGGTGCTAGTTTAAGGTCATTGAAGGCCATGTGTTGCTAGTTTAAGGCCATGGCGGGCTGGAGGTGCTAGTTTAAGGCCATTGAAGGCCATGTGTTGCTAGTTTAAGGCCATGGTAGGCCACTACAAGGGGATTAATAGTTTTAGGGTCATTTTAGGCCATAAATGCTAGTTTAAGGTCATTTCAGGTTGAACATTACCAGTTTAAGGTCATGGCTAGCCATATGCTATTTTAAGGCCTTTTTGGGCCATGTGCTATTTTTGTGATTTTTATGTGTTTTTGATGTTTTCAAATGCAATGCATAAGCTAAGTGAATAAAATCGTAAACAAATCAAAAATGCATGAATGAAGTGAAACTGTGCAGAAGCTAAGTAAGTAGGCAAAAGTTAAATGTGTAAACTAGTGTAGTGTAAATGAAATTAAAAAATGTAGAGAGTGTGGCAATAAAGGATGGGTAGGCACCTAGTGCATTTTTGACCAAGGGGGTATCTTGGTCGTGTAGTTACTTCTTAATCTAGTGTGGATTAGGGGGTGTGTAAGGCTTGGGATGCTCTAGGATTCTATTGTCTTTAACCACTTATTTAGGTGTGTTAGCCTTAGGTGTTGCATTGTTTCCTGTAGGTACATCACCAAGAAACTCCACCTTCGACACTTGGCCCATGTCTATGTGGTGGATAGCTGGAAGGGAGGCATTATCACCATAGATGATAACTTGACCACCTTCATATGGAAGGTGGATTTCTTTATGGATAGGAGAGGAGATAGCTCATAGTTGGGCTAGCCAAGGCCTTCTTAAGATTAGGTTGAATCTTGGCATCTTCTCTATGATGGTGGAATCTACAGAGGTGGAGAATTGCTTTCCTGCCATGAAGGCTATGTTAATTGTACCCCTGATAGTGATGCATGATTCATTGAAGGATTTTAGACATGTGATTTTCATTAGCTTAATCACGTCTATGAGGTCTAGCTTGACAATGATGGTGTACAAAACTACATTTATTACTACACTATCATTGATGTGCACCCTACGGATGGTGCACTGCCCAATGCTTATGCTAATAGTCAATGGAGCTAGTGTGACCTCCCCACATTTGGGGTTGACCTTTACTACATCATAATGAAAGACTAGGGATGTTGAACTTGATTACTATGGTGCAAGGGGCAACATCACTACACAGATGGTGTTCTTATCTACAAGGATGTCCTCCATATTAAGAACAGAGGTCAACATTTAAGCCAGTGCTTGGTGGTGAGTAGATGAGGTCATGACCAGGTCATACAAGCTTAGCATTGTGTTCTTTTGCTTGAGCATTTGTTGCACCTAGGTTAGTGTAGCTATGATGTCCATGTCATTGGCCATTGTGTTGGCCTTGACCTCCTTCATGCAGCTCAAGAGACAAATCTCTCATATAGGGGACTTACACATGGCTTGCTTGGGGGCCTTAGTGCTCGGTTATGCTTTGTTGGTTATGGCATTTATTTCAGCCATGGGGACTATAGGGGTAGGGATCAGCTTTATTAGACCAAATGCTCTTTGGTCTCATTGATGCCTAGTCATTTTGCCTATGAGGTGCTTATTCAGCTTCTTGCGTTACCATTTGGTAGATCTACCCTTATTTTTGGTGGGATCAACCTTCGATGGAGAAGGGATTGATATGTTGCCCACCATCAAGCTTCAGGGAGATGAGGGACCAGTGTGCTATGGTATCCCAATGATGAATAGTTGTTGTGTAGTTGTTATTGTAGTGCTAGATCATTGTGGCATCTTAATGATGAATGGTTTTTTAGTAGTTGCTTTTGTGGTATGCCAGTTTAACATCATAGCGGATGGGTTTTGCTAGTTTAATGTTGTAGCAAATGATTCATGCTAGTTTAATGTCTTAGAAGATGGATGGTTTGTTTGCTAGTTTAACATCTTAGTGGACAAATGATTTGTTTGTTAATTTAACATTGTAGAATATGGGTTTTGCTAGTTTAACATCTTAGTAGATGAAGGCTATGGAAACCTAACCATGAAGGGTGTTGTGGGTGCCTGAGGTGGCACTTTGATAACAAAGGGAGGCCTCTTACTTATGGAGGCTAAGGGGAACTTTGCACTACTGCGAGGCACATGGACCATGAAAGGTTTTTACATTGGTGCTAACTTGCCACCCATGTTGATGGTGTTGATGTCATATGCAACATTGTCCATGTTGAATTGGTTTATTGTGTCAAGCACCAGTTGGCCTCTTTCTATCATTCTTTGCAAATCATCTTGCAAAGCCTAATAGTTGTCCATATTGTAACTAGACATTTTGTGGTAGTAATAGAATTGGTAAAACTTGAAATGTTGTAGGACCAGGGGCTCATTTGGTACTACTGAGGTAGGGTTCCTCAGTAGTTTGCAGTACTAGTCATGTCATTGGTAGGCATTCTCTAACACTTTTTTGTGTTGGATTTTCCCAATTTTCTAGAGTTGATCCAGTAATTCAAAGGGTTTCATTAGCAATAGGGTATACTTTAAGCAATCCTTACACTAAAAGTTGGGCCTTAGAGTAGCTTGCTCTATGGCCCCTACCAATGTGGGCAGGTTGGCACTAAAGTTGGTAGCTTTGTGAGTTGGGGCTTTAGGTTGCTTAGTCGTCGAGCCCTAGTTGGTTGCTTTTGCATTTATGGCTACCATTTCCACTATTACATTTTTTTTGCATATGTGATGATTTCTATAGGCCATGTAGGTTGGGTCATTACTTGCTTGTGCTACCTCCTCTATGCCCTTCGTTTGGACAAAGGCTTGGATGAGAGACTTTGGGAATAAATAGTATAGTTTAGACTTGACAAAGTCATTAACTGCATCCTTCAAGATGGCCAAGAGATGCATCTCTACTATTGGCTCACATAGTTTGTTCAATGTAGTGCTCTAGCATTGGAGAAATTCTGGCATAGGCTCTAGGGATCCCTACTTGACCTGCATAGGCTAGTTAAGGGTTGCTTTGGGATTTAAGTTGTACTTGAAGCATGTCACAAATTGGCTAAGGAGGTTCTCCAAAGAGGAGATTGAGGCCATGGGTATCACATGGTATTAGTCTAGAGCTTTACTAGTAAGAGACACGGGGAAGACGTGCATGATGGCATGTAGCTAGGCTTGCAACAACAGGCACTCAGACTTCAATGTCATGAGGTGCATGTTGGGGTTGCCCTCACTTTTGTACTTGGAAAGTTGAGGTAGCAAGACCTTGGTTGGAAGAGTTATGGGTGGGATTGCAAGAATTATGGGATTATTTTGGTAGAAGTCCACCACCTTGTTGGTTTTAGAGGAGGCAGCTTTGAGTTAGTTGATATCCTTTATCAAACTTTGGATTAGTTGGAATTCTTGATCCAAGCTTGAAGATGTGCCAATTGGTTACATTGGCTAGGCTTGTGTTGGTTGCATGACACAAGGCTAAATTGTTGATTGTGGATCCACACAATGTATTTAATGTGCTGGCTATGCTATGGGTGTGGTGACCAAGGTAGGCCACACATGTGTGGGTTGGATTGCCAGTGAAGGCATTGATAAAATAGGCAACACATAGGATGTTGAAATCATTTGGGGCTAGGAGGTGGCCCCTACATGAATGTAGGATCACGAATGCATAGTTACTACCATCAAGGATGGTTGAGTTGGTTGGAATGATGTTACAAAGGATAAGTGGAAAGGATCCATACTAGGAAGTGGTTTTTGGAAGATAGTGTAAAGAGGGCTCTTGTGTTCAAAGTGAGCCTTGAACTCATCTTCTTCCTCTTGGGAGGCTTCCTTGTAGCTAGTCCCTACATCGTGCTCATTTGCACAGATGAGTTGGGAGAGAAATTGGTGGTAGGACTTTATGAGTGGGATTATGTCAAATGAGGAAGACTTGTACTCTCATCCATCCTGGTGGACTTATTCAAAGTCCTATTCTATCTTTATGTCAAGGCTATCCACAAGTAATCCTACTTGGATTTTGGCACAAAAAAGTTATATTATTCATGGCTAAGCATAGCATGCTTTGGATGTATGGTGAAGGTGTCAAGTGTGTTATACACTAATGCGAAAGGTTGATCTAGATTCATGTTCACAAATCAAGTTGTAAGAGTTACTATTTGCAAAAATGTCTAACTCTGAAAAATGCAAAAAATCAGCTAAGTGTAAAAATGTAGAAAAATGAATGTGGGCACATTTTAGCCATTTTATGGAACAGAGACATGAGATGATTGAGATTTTCTAAATATTTCAATACAAATATTTGAAATGGCAAGATGTAATATGAGAAGGTATTGATTTCTATTACTTGTTTTAAAAAAAGAGAGAGAGATGGATATGACTCAATGGTAACATTAGCATGGCACTGGCTCTGCATCTCATGATAAGAGGTCATGTCACACATTTTTCAGCATATGGGGATTTTATTAAATTTTCCCATAGACTAAGAGAAGGATGTTAAAAGACAAGCATAAACTTTATTCAGGTTCCCAATGAAGATGTTGATTTTTCTGTTGCATTGCACAAATTGAAGCATTAGAATTGTATAACTGGATTTGCAGTTCCTTTTAAAACAAATGTCTTCATGGAAAGCAAGTCAGATTATCTTTGATTGGTCAAGTCCTGCATAGGGACAATTTGTCACAATTTGTTTTGAAGGACCAGTTTGTATCAATATATCCTGACGAAACCCTCCATCGGATGCGTTACTTACCTTTCTATGCTTTGAAAAACGGATTTCCTGCAACAGTGGCAGCTATACCTATGTTTATTGAGCATTTATATGGCACTAAGCATGCATGCGCGATTCAGGGCCAACGCCTTGCTCCACAGCGTGTGAGCGAAGGACAGAGGTGTATCGGCGGATGAAGAGGGCGGTAGCGGCACCAACACAACATTATTGATGTACCCTAACAGAAATACGTGAACACGGCAGTTATGAAAATGGGTACAGAGACTTTGCCGATGTCTTTCGATGAAGAACGATACCCTTAATCAAAAACAGATATAACAAACAAAAAAAACAACACATCTCTGCCTGGCCGCATCTTGATCTAGTGCTATTGAAGTCTGGAGTGAGTCCCCCACCACTGCATTGATCTTCAGGGTTTCTGACGCCGAAACCCTCAAATCTAAACCTGCGTTTTAACGTTATGATCAATATTATTCTATGTGAATCTGCAAAAAATAATTGCCTTTGTCCCGCGCGTAAAGGTCTGGCTATGGTTGTACTGTAAAAATCCGTGAGCAGAAAGCAAAGGCTGCAAAGAAATTAGTT
>MNCI01014982.1:378173-397201 GCA_015680685.1 Gnetum montanum | reverse complement strand
TTCCATTTCTCACAACCTCACGCCGCAATAGCACACACACATACTCACATTAACTACTGAGTTTATTTGGAGGTATCTGGGCCTTGGTGTTGCCAGAGACCAGCAGGCACCTAAATCCTGTTCGAGAACACTCGTTGGCGGTCGCGTCCCAAATGGTCGCCAACAATGACTAAGTGTGAGATTTTAGAAAAAATGGCTAATTATGGAGACTACTCTCTCTACACTAAGAGCTAACTATGCTCCACACCAACTAAGAGAAAAAACGATGGAGAGTGTAGTTAACTCCAAAATGGGATTTAGAAGGTACACAATGTACAACATATGTAGTGGAGAGCATAGTCACATTCTTGGTGGTGTCGGGTCGTGACATTTAGCACTCATCTTGGTGTCTGGGCCTATTGAGTTAGCCATCATAGTGTACCATGTGGTGTCCTACAAGGCTGTAACGTGATTGTAGTGGGCTATGGTATGCAATTTTGCCTTTCTATTGATGATGTGTGTTTGGGTCTCGTTCACCCAAATGCCAAAATGCTTCTGAGTCTATCAAAATGCAAAAATTGTCAACCCCTAAAATTTTGGGTCATAGGGGTATTTATAGGGCTAGGGTTAGCCTGAAATGTGGATCATACACCACATGGTAGTGTGATAGGTGGGACTGTGCTCTAAGGTAGTTGGGACTATGTTGACCCCTGAACTATGCTCTATGGTGTTAAGCTCTACAGTGCTCTGATAGACTTTGCAAGGCTAAGAGACTATGACTATGTTGCCCAACTACCAAGAGGACCACAATGTACTTGTGAAAATGCCAAATAATGCAAAAAAATGCAACTTTTGGAGACTACACTCTAGGACTATGTTGTCCATTGTAGGAAGTGGTGTTAAGTGTAGTTACAATTTTTGGGAGAAGGGAATGTAAAAAAGACAAATGCTACTATTGGAGATGTGCTAGAGCTTATGCAAATGCTGGTGCTACATGGTGGAGTCCTTTGGAGGTTGTTCCTACCATCTACACTTGACTATGCTCTAGACTAGGTGAGACTGTAGTCCCAAACTTGGGAAAAATTTTGCAAAGAAATAGAAAAATGTGGCTAAGTTTTGACTACGCTCTAGAGGAGGTTGACTATGCTCTTGAGCATAGGTGAGCATAGTCTTAATAGTTGGAGAAATTCCTACAAAATTTGGCTTCTGAACTGACTACACTCTAACTATGCTCTAGAGTGTAGTACCTATAGTGAAGAGCGTAGTCTCAATAGTTTGAAAATGTTTGTAAAATTGGGCTTCCACACTAAATACACTCTGACTATGCTCTAGAGTGTAGTCCTGGAAATTAGAAAAATCTTGCAAAAACTGAGCTTCCAAACTATCTACGCTTGACTACACTGTAGAGTGTAGTTTTGACAATTAGAAAAACTTGCAAAAATTAGTGTTTTCATGCTGACTACACTCTGAATACACTCTAGAGTGTAGTCCCAGTAGTGGAGAGTGTAGTCTTGGCACTTAAAAAAAATCTATAGTAAGTATCATCATTCTAAAACTTAGAAAAATCTTGTGAAATTGGTAGTTGTGTATTGACTATGCTGACTACACTTTGGAGCATAGTCCTAGTAGTGGAAAGTAGTCTGAAAACTTAGAAAAATTTGCAAAAAGTGCCATCATTTCGACACTTAGCCAAATTTGTAGTCAAGAAGCTTGTGAAAAGTGCCATTATTTTGACACTTAGCCAAATTGTTATTCAATAAGCTAGAGCCCAAAATTTTGTGGTGTTTTAGTAGAGACCATGTCACCTCTAAATATTCAAGTGTTGGTAGGTTTCAAAAAAATGACCAATTCAAAGCTAAAATGAAAAAGAAAAATCTTTAGACTAACTAGGATGATGAGCAAAGTGAGGAAGAAGGAGATGATTCTACTATAGATTCACATCCAATCTACTTGGCTCTTATACATAAAAATTCTATATAAGACTTTGAAAAGTTAAAAGGTAAAATTGAATACAGGTATAGTGAGGTTCATAAAGAAATTATCTGTCTTCATTATCTGAAAAAATATACATAGAAAATAAGATAAAATGTTTGAACTCTATACTATATGCTCCACTCTAGAAGGTAAACTCTTAGATGTAAAGGTCGATGTTTAATTACTAACTCATTTACATGAGCAAAAGTGTAGAGACTCATGAGATGGAAGGTCTAGAAAAAATTAGAAAGGGCCTTAAAATAAGCACAACGATAAAGATCTAGAAGAGGCTTCTTAGGAGAATGTTTGCATAAGTTTGGTAACATCTAAATGGAGAAACACTAGGTTTGAATATCCAATCCAAATTAGAGATACCATTTATCCTTGTTGTAAAATATATGAGCATGAAAAAACTTATTATTATCCACCAATAGAGAAAAATAATGTGGCTACTTAGTCTAATCAAGAAGATCCTAGTAAGTGTAATTTTCAAGATAGAAAAGCTTGGAGAACCAAAGAATAAGAGGAAGGGATGATCTCTAATGAAATTAGTGTATCAAAACCCATAACTCGGAAACATTATCAGTCCTCTCATTTTAGAGGACATGAGCATATTAAAGTATCAATCTCAAATTAACGTGAAGATTCAAAAAAAATATGTTGATGATAGAAAAGTAAGGAATAGTTGCATGTTAGGGAGATACTCTATGATGAAGGACCTCATCTCCAATGCCATTAATCATATCCTTGCTTTGAAGCAAGTGAGGTAAGTAATGGTAAATATTTATTCCTTAGCTTGCTAAAATTAGTTTAGATTAGTTTATTTTTATAAATTTTAGTATTTAGAAAATTAATTGAATGGATACAATTGAAAATATTCGGATATCCAAAGAAAACCTCACTTGATGTTACAAGATGTTGAGTGTAGATCAAAATACTAACAAATATTATATTAACATGATCAAGAAGGTAAGGTTAGGTAAGTTTTCTAGTTATATTCTATAGAAGTAAGTCCATCTCATTACTATTAGAACATATATGCCTTGTGATCCAGCTCATATCATTTAGATATCATTATGTTCTAGGCTATAATTTGTTGTAGTTACCTATTTGTGTACCATAGGTCCAAATAGTTTTAAAAGAATTTTTGATGATTGATGGTAAAATCATATGGTTTGGATCCTTGACTATATTTCATGGACCTTCTAGGAAAGGTATCGTTTATAAAGGATTTCCTTGTTAATAATCTGCTATATGCATAGAAATTTCTTGATTCTTGGATTTTATTTGTTATTAAAAGATACTAATAATGGGAGACTTTGATTTTCAAGAGTCTCTACACTTGATTCTAATATTGCTATGCAGATCTTTGTTGGTGGAGAAATTACTTTTGCTTCCATCCTATCCTTGAAAAATCAAGAATGCATCTCTATAAAGAGCAAGTTGATCCTAAAAGGCTCAAGGAGAATACGATTTCCTCTATAATAAAAGGATTAAGAAGACTGGAAGAAAATAAGCATACATGCAAGGGAAGCCTATACCTCATCAATAGCCTTCATCTTTTGGATCACCAATATAGGAGGGAGTCCTCTGAGACTTTCACTAAAAAGACACTTAAGCAACAAGACTCCCCACTCTAGCACCATCATTTCTAAATGACCAAAAAAAGGTCTATTCATACTTGATGTCAATAAAGTATCTAAGGTAAAAGTATAACTTAATTTTAATCAAGACACTTTACCTTGTGATGAATTATCTTAGTATTGGTATTTGAAATTAAGATGATTATTGATGAGTCACAGATTGGTTGGGTCGATGAGACCTCATCAACTAGGGCCTGTTGACTAGGCCCCATCAATGCATCGTTTCATGCATTAACATGGCCCCACCGACACAAGGTCTATTCTTGCCTATAAATACATGCCAACCCACTGTGTTTAGGCATTAGTCTATCATAGTGTAGTGAAGCTCTTGTAGTTTTTACATTTAAAAGTTAGAGTATTTTCCTCAATGCCTGCAATAGGAGTCATTAAGTGTACAGATCTTTATTCGAGCACTATTGTACTTAAGCATGATAGTGTGTGTGGTAATAAAGATGAGCATTCTGATCAAACCTTGTAGCATTATGGATAGTTTAGTTGTTTCATTCATGCATTTAATGCTTTCAGTTATTTATTCAATGTTTTTTAATAATTAAGTTAATTAAGTAATTAAGCAAGATAGTATAAATAGATGAAACACATAAGTATGAACGCTTCGAGCATAACACATATCTGCTTGGTAATCCCAGCATCATTATTACTTGGTACACCCAGTAGCATAGCACTTGGTAGCCTAGCAGTGGATATGTGGGTTTAGGACATGTATAGAAAGTGGGACTAGATGCTTATATTAGGAATATTTAGAGATTAGTTAAATAGTTAAATTAAATTAGTTCTCAATTTACTTCATCTCTCTCTTTAAGAACCCAAACTATAAAATATAAAATAATAAAAATCATATTCCTTGATTAAACTTAACCATACCATTTTGCATCACAAGTGTAATTGGAAAAACAATGAATTACTATTAGGACAAGGTTCACTTCCTAGAGGACTAGTGTACTAGAAACTAGAGTCCATGGAATTCAACCAAATTGCATGTAAGTGCTTCATGATTTGTATGGTTGGGCATAAGAGTACCTTGCTACTCATCAATTATATAAATATTCCATTTGAGCATCATGATGGACATATAATTGCTTTTTAGATATGTGGAAGTACTAATTATAATAAGTCATGATGAGCATATCATTGACTATTCTTGTGACTATTGAATCTATTTGAGTTATTGATTTGATCTTTACATTTTTTTAAGCATTTAAGATGTTTGTGTTATTTCTCTTTTCCCTTCCACTAGAGAATTAATGTATGTTATCTTTTTGTTGATGTCTAGAAATGAGAAGTAAATTTGATATGTTAAAGATATGATATATTCTTGAGGTTACAATAGTTATTATATGGTGTTAATACTATCTCTATGATGTGAAGACTATCTATTTTTGACCCTTTAATATGTTAAAATCTTGTAAAATGGAGAATGTAGAAAATGCACTTGTTAGAATCTTGTGAGACTAGGGAAAGATCAGAACAAGATGATGAGAGTTGATGAGATTGGGACAAGATCTTAGATGGTGTCAAGATACAAGATAAGGACATGAACTTAGATGCTATTAAGATAAGAGTTCAGGACAAAATCTTAGATGGCATTAAGAAGAGATCAAGACAAAGAGCATGTAAACACCAAGATGAGAGTTAAGTTGTTAATATAAGATGACAAAAGTCTCTACTGAAAAATAAAGATGGAAGATGACAAGGATACACAAAGTCAAAAGAATATTTTCTAGTATCTACTAAGATGTCCCAAAAGATTAGTAGACATTCCAATGACAAAGCTTAAGTTTCAGGCCAAATGTCCCACAAAAATGGCAAACCTCCCAATTATACTTAAGATGTCCTAGCTAGGACATCCCAAGTAAGATGTCCCAATTTCCATTGAGATGTTCCACCTATAAGAGGTTAAATTTTAGAGATATTCCCCAAATTCAAATGGGACATCCAAACTAGTAGTTTTCTAGTCATTACATGAGTCCCAATGGTTATTTGATAAGGATAGAGGTTATAAAAGAAATGGAATCTTGGTGAAAAAGACAAGCACTATTCATAAAAATATCCCTTCATTAAATACATCTTGTGAATTATTTTTTTCCTTATTTTATACATATTTTGCAAGTTGTATTTTTGTATTGTAAGAGCTTCAAGGCATGGAATGTGTAAAGCATAGTTACATTCTCTCTTTGATTCTTTTTCTCTCTTTATATGTCCTATGGAGTTGATCTACTTCTTGTAGGGAGGCATCCATTAAGCTTGTTAAGACCTTGTGGGGTTGAGTGCGTTTCTTGAGAGAAGACACTTCGTGTAGATCTCACATCATTATAAGATTATGGGATCCTTGAAATCACATTTTAAGCTTGTTGAGACCTTATGGTATTGAGTGTGTTTCCTATGAGAAAATACTCCTTGCAAAGCTCAAACTTTATAAAGGTTTTGGTTCTCTTGAAACCATATTTTTAAAGGAAAAAAATTTGACGGTGTAAAAGGACTATACCCTTCAAGTGTGGAAGTACCCAAGTTGAAGAACCACATAAATTTGGGTTTAGTTTTGGTTGTCTTAGTTGCTCAAATTGGGAAAATTATTCAACCCTCCTTCAAAGTTCTTAGTCCTCATCATTTCTATAGAAGATTTAAAACCATTGAGAGATATAGGAGTTTAATGAATGATGTAATTATTTAATAGATTTTTAAGTATTAAGAAATTTTTAAAAACTAGATAAAAAAATTTATTATTTTCATCTATGAGAATAAATGAGATATGTAAAACTATGCAAGCTATCAAGGAATCAAACTTATTAGAAATTCTATGAAGCTTTGTTTGAGAGTCATCAAGAAACATCTTAGACTTGAATTAATATTATGAAATAAGCAATTTCGATTTATGGGGAGAGATCTACTATGGTGGCTATTTTTTAATACAATAATTAATAGAGAAATTTAAAAAATATAAAGAAAATCTATATATGATCATCATTAACTTGAAAAAAGTATATGATAGATTGCTTAGAGATATTATTTGGTGGATCTAATAGAAGAAAGAAATCCTTGATAAAAATATTAAATGATTCAAGATATGTATGAAGGAGCTACTATAAGGATTAGAATAGCTTATGGAATCACATCTAATTTTCCAATCATAGTAGGTCTACAAGAAGAGTTTACAATTAACCTTTACATGTTTCCTACTATTATAGATAAATTTACTAAGGAAATAAAAGATGAAATCTCTTGGTAAATATTATTTTTAAATTGTAGTGTGTTGATGGATACATCTCAAGGAAATGTTGCTTCTAAAATGGAAAATTTTAGATATGATCTAAAATCAAAAGGCTTAAAAAATTAGTTGAAGTAAAATGGAATATATAAAATGTAATTTCATGAAAAGCATATAAATAATAAAATAAAGTAATAATTTAAGGCCAAAAAATAGTTTTCAACCTAAGATCAATGTTCCCTTCAAATAGTAAAATTATTAAAGATATAAAATATGAGATTGAGGCATGATAATTAAAATGAATATAAGCTAGTGATGGTTTATGTAATAAAATAATATCAATAAAATAAATTTAAAATTTTACATGATAGTAATTTGGCTTGCTATTTTATATGGTACTAAATGTCGGATTATACAAAAGATACTTGAATAAAAAATCAATGTGGAAAAAATAAAAATACTTAAATAAATATTAAATATTGAAAGAAGAGATAAATTACATAATCAAAAATATTAGACGAAGGCCTAAACTAGCTTATATTTAAAATAAGCTATAGGAGTAACATCTTAGATGATTTGGCCATGTACAAAGAAGATTAGATAATGAGTTTATCAATAAAAATTTCACATCATTATTTTAGAAAATCCATTAAAAATAAAATTAAAAAAGACATGAGAAAAATTTATTTAATATGGTATAAAAACTTTCAAATAAATAAGGAACAATCTCTTTATATAGGTAAACAAAAAGGAAAAACTCATGTAGGTAACCTTGTTTTTTTGGAATAAGGTTAAGCGAATGATGATGATATATATTTTGCTTTTGTCTATTTATTTAATTTTAAATCTACATTAAATAACCAATGATTTTATGGCCTTCTAGTCAATGTATTTTCTTATCTAAATGATTTGAGTTTGATTTTAGATAAATATTCTTAATGAATTGAGAAAGATGTCATTTTGATAAAGTGTGAAAATAGTGTTAAACTAGGATTCATATGCATAGTTACAAGTGATGAGATAATGCTATAGTAAGTTTTAAAGATTATTATTTAGAAACACATAGAATGAAGTGTTAGCTTACTTATAGGAATTTTTTCTTAGTAATTATAACACATTGCACATTTAACCCAAGCCAAGCTTGAGAGTGGACCTGAATCTAACAAAATATCATAGGTAAAGTGCAACTCATAATATACAGATTGAACAACATTGCAAAAAGCCATAAACCACTTCATAAAAATCTCATGCATAAACTGACTAGAAGCATGTAAACACATAAGTTAAGCTAGCATCACTATATATATTTCAAAACATTGACATGACAATACATCATCAAGCCATCTACATGCATGTATAAACATCATAACATATCAGTAACTAAGTCTAGTGCACCTCTTCTTACTATAAACATCATATACGCTATACAAAATAGCATATCTCATAGGCTATTTAGTCCAATACCATTAGAAAATAAGTTTATCTCCTTGAAAAATACAAGTAACAAAAAAGATAAAAGCACGAACCTAAATCCCCTAGTATATTCCTTAGGCTTGATGGTCTTCTATGCTGCAAAATTCATCTCTTACATATAAATAGGGTTATTACAAGACTAAGTGATGAGCGATGAGTAGACACTATGCCCAACCATATGAATCACTAAGAATTCACATGTGATCTAGTCAAATTCCATGGACTTATAGCCTTCTAAGCACACTAGTCTCTAGGAAGTGAAACTAACTGTTACAATCATTGTCTTTCCAATTATACTTATAAAATGCAAGAGTATGATTAAGTGCAATTGAGGCATATGATTTTTATCATTTTTATGTTTGTTTTTTAAGTCCCCTAAGAGGAAAGAATAATGAATAAGATAAAATAATTAAATTTCTAATTTAGTCTAACTAACTACACCTAACTAATCCTAACATAAGCATATGTTCCCACATGTTGTACACATTTTGAAAATGTTTAATACTACTAGGTTACTAAATGTTAAGTGTTACTGGGATTACTAAGCACCAAGAATATGCTCAAAGTGGTCATACTTATGTGCTTAATTAATAACTATCTAATTTATCTTAATTTAGCCTAATTAATTATTTAATCACTTAAGCATTAAAGAAAATTGCATAAAACATTAAATGCATAAATAAATAATTAATTTATTTCAAAGTACTACAAGGTTTATCAAAAAGCTCATCTTTATTGTTGCACACATTGTTGTGCTTAGGTACAATAGTGCTCAAATAAAAATCTATATACCCTTGAATCCTACTATGGGCACTTAGAAAAATATTCTAACTTTCAAATAACAAAACTACAAGAGATTCGCTACAAATATGACAAGATATGTTACAAACATAGTAGGTGAGCATGTATTTATAGGCAAAAATAGATACAACATTGACAGGGCCATGTCAACACATGAAATCATCCATTGACAAGGCCTAGTTGATGGGGCCCAATTGACATAGCCAATTTATGTTTCATGGTACCCTCATGACTACATGAAAACTCATCCTTGAGTTCTTTAAAAATTTGAAAAAGTATGGAATTATTGACTAACGACATACATATGAAAAACACAAACAAACACTAAGTGTGTGAGTTTTCAAATATACAATCATTATAAAATTTTTTTGGTGTTTAGGACTACAAAATTAACAAACACAATTCCTTTTTATGACATGAAGATGATGAAGAAGATTAAACAGTCCTAGGTTGTGGAGGCTCCTGAGGTTCTGAAGAACTTTCTCTTACTTTAGGCCCACATGGTGGTTGAGGCTACTATGGTTATTCTAGTGTGACTGTAACTTCTGGTGGAAGATGAAAAGCATCCAACAATGCTTTCATTTTCTCATCCTTACTATTGGGATTGTGCATAGTCCACGTAGCTTTGCCAATGTGGGCCGTAATGAACACATTCCAAGCATAGGGCATTGTTGGAAATAGTTCCTTGGCATTAATGAACCAGGTAAAAAATTATTTATGTTTGATGTCAAATGCCTTGATTACATTCTACAGTTCCTAGTAATCATTCACTCTTCTAGCTAGGTTCTTAGCAGTTGATCTTTGATCAATGAATCTTGCCTTGAAAACTTCAACTTCAATGTTTGTAGCCTTAAGGTTTTGCTTCATTTCCTTGTGGTGCTTAAACTCTAGCAAGTATGAGCTAGCCACCTACTTCTCTAACTCTAAATGTGGTCACTTGGTAGTCAACATTGTTAGGTTTTCATATTGTATATTGATGAGCTCTATGTATTATGTCATTTCTTTAATCTATAACTCCTTCATGCCAATCTCTGCTTCATTGTAGGCATCTATCCCATTAATGATAGGTTAACATACCTCTTTTTATTGCTGAAGTTGCTAAAGGGTCTCATTAACTTTTGCCTTAGCCATCTGGATGTGTTTTTTATTAACTTATTTTTATAGGCCAAACTGATCTCTACAGTGGTTCTTGACTCTCTCAAATTTGAGAGCCTCTTTCTTCTAGGTAGTAATCTCAATCATATATTTTTAGCGTTAGGTGTGGACTTCCTCCATAGAGAGATTTCTTTTTTCTACTACCAAATTCCTAAGCTTAGTTTTTACCCTAGCCAGCTACTCCTATTCTTGATGGATGAATGCTTGCATCTACTATTTCTACATATTAGCATTATGCTAGTGATGATTCTCTATAGTTAGCATCTCATTTTCTAGGCATATTTGGACCAAGTCCTTCTAAACTAAATATGTCTTGGCCTCAGCCATGGATTGGTCAAAGATGGCCATCACCATCCTCACCTCAACCTATTTAATTCTTTTTTAAAGTTGTTCAAAAGCTTCATTTCTTGTCAATGCAAGATTGAGGAGAATAGGATCAACAAGGTGGGTTCTTAATTTGACAACCTCTATGACTAAGTGTTGGTTTTGGGTTTGAGCTATTTTAAGTTATCCTTCTGGAATAATTCATTTACCCTTTGATTTAGTAGCTTTAACTATGTTGTGGTGATGTTATTTGGAAAATCAAAGGTATCCAAAATTGGTTGCCCAGTTCCCAATAGTTGGTCTAAAAAATCCTCATGCTAAGCTACACTCAATTGGCTACTAAAAATTCTTGCAAATGTCTACACATCTCTAAGTTCAAAAATGTTTTGTATAGACATCGCATGTGCATTTGGTACTTCAATGATCTAATCAACAACCACTTCTGTTGTAGTCTCTTGCCCTTGGTGTTGCATCACCAAGATAGTTGCCCCATCACCCTCCTCCGCATGCACCAAAAAGGTAGCAACATTCCCAAATATTTTTGGAAATTGCTGTTGTTGTAGGGGAGACATCGTTACCTCTTGAGTACTAGGATTTGACATTGTAAGCAACTATGTTCTTTGGGCTAAGAATATTGACCCACGTCCCTCCATTTGACTAATTGTTCAAGCCACTTCGTTGAGGTGACTCATTGTAAGATAGTACATAAATGGATCCCCACCACTTGTTCCTACTTACTGCTCCCACTCATGCAAGAGCTACTTTCAAATTTCACATAGGCATTTAATGGTAGCACAGGTCTCTTGTTTCTTGAGTGGGTGATGGAGGTGGCGATTGCTGCTTCTCTTTTTTGGACATGGTAGGGGTCTTGTATTTCATCATTTCAGACTAGGAGGAAATGGAAGTATTCTTGATTATGTCATTTTCATAGCAAACTATGCCTACCCTTTTACAAAATTTTTGATAAGGCATGGAAAGGGTAGGGTTTCCCTTCCACATTAATTTTTGTTGAATCTCTTTTCTATCCCTAGATAGATTAGCTATGGAAGACTTATAAGGAATTTCCTGCTTAAAGTGGCACATGCACAAGCGAAGAAAGTTGTTACCTTGCTAGGCCTCACCGTTGGATTGAGATGATATGCTGCTATCTTGAAGTATATGCACTTTGCCAATATGAGTATACCAAAATCCTTGTGATCAACCCCATAACATCATTGAATCCACTCTCTTTTCACCTCTGGCTTTGTTTGCATAGAGATCTCTACCAAATGGATTTTAGAATTAGATAGACCAATAGCCTATGCAATAGCTTCTATTAAGTAGGACACTTGAATGTCCTTGATTCTCATAGTGGCTCTTACCTTTCTATTGTTCCAAAAGAGACATGTCTCTCCCATGTACTACTTTCCACTGGAAGTGATGATTGGCCACATGGAAGAGTTTTGCAACTACATCTTGACTTCTGGTGAAGCATGTTTTAAGAATGGTCCAAATTTTAGTTCTTAGAAAACTAAGCATTGGACATCATGAGGCTTGATTGTATCAAGGTAGGCTTATGTCAATGTGACCTTAAGTCTTGGTATGGGCCCTGGTGCCTCTTCTCTTTGAGATTGTTCTATTGCAACCTCTTCTTCAAGAATCTGTTGGATAGATTTCATTTTAGGCTCCTCCTACAGAGGTCCTATTACATGAGTTTCTACTACCTGCTCCTAGGCTTATTCCTACTACTTCCTTCTAGCTCTGGGTCATTTTTTCTTTTGTTGGGATGGTTCTTCTTCTTACAATCATTTCATTCTTGGTACCATCTATGATTACAACATGAACAAGGTTAGCATTTAATATGTAACTTGAAATAATTGGGATACCTGATCTCTTTGAGAAAGTTACACCTAGCTAAGTTGTGATCATGACCTATTTGATCATTACAATTATTATTTTATTCTTACTTTAATATTAATGATTAATTTTAGATTCGCTAGAGTTTGTTAGAAGGGTTAAACTCTCAAAAAATTAATGGTTTAATATTATTATATTCATTAACCATTTGAGGGAGTTAGAAAAAATTTGAAAACTTTTCATCAGAAACCTTAAGGTTTTTGGGCCGCATGACTAAGAGCTTATCTCCAGTAGCTACAAGATTAAAGAACAAAGTAATTTGGACAAACAATGTGAAAGTTATGGGCTGTGGAGGTTTTGTGTTCTAAAAAATTGCAAAAACTCCCCTTCCATTTTGAAGAAAATGAAAAAAAATTTTAAAGTGTTGGGTAGCATTTATAAAATTTTTGCACTGTGTTGATGAGGCCTAGTCAATGAGGCCAAGTTGACGTCGCTGACCACATTGATTAGGCCTAGTCAACATAGCTATTTACCACCATTGACATTGTCAAAAGTAATAAGAAAAAAGGAGTTTTCACATGAAATGAGGATCAAATAGAAGTCCAAAAAGCCATGAACATGAAGAAAATATTAGAAGAGGATCTTGAGGTTTCAAAAAATTGAGAAATGTTTGGAGAATGAGATTTTATGGAGAAAAATGGCTTAAGGAGCACACAATTGGATGCATGATGGAGTGCACAAAAGATTTGATTGTAGCAACATCTAAGGGTAAGAAACTTAAGTAACCAAACCATGAGATATGCAAGTGGGTCCTCCCCATAGCAATACATGCCCTTTTTATGCTTGCATAGCCTCAACTAAGGATTTTGTGGGCCCCATATTTGATTAATAACTACAAAAATTAAGGACCAAAACTTGAAGAATCTACCTAAGAATTTCAACATGTCAAACTAAGAGATGAAACAAAAACATAAAAATTAGTATTGAGGTGAGTTATAAAGATCATTGATGGATGAGATAAAGAATGAAATGGATGTCTAAATCATGGTCACATGAAGTCCCTTATGAGTTTCATGGTTAAATGACCTGATAACGTCCAACTTTAGTGCAGACCAAAACCAAACGCTTTCAATATCTTTGCATCATCACTCTAGGACCAATCCACCCCCTCAAGACATAAGAATTCTTCCATAGAAAATCATTGTTCCTTATTTAAGAAGAAAAGAGAAGCAGGAAGTGAGAAAGGACCTTAGTTAGAGGGGACATTCAGGCATGGGTAACATCTCTTTTTAGTCTCATAACTAATGCTTATGGCCCATTCATTTTTTCTAAGGGGTATGCTTTGAATTCCCATCATGTTTGTTTTTTGTTTTTTTCTTTTTAACATTTTATGCTTTTGGGGAATTTTTGGATGGAAACCACACCATGCAAATATTTATTCAATTTCCTATTATTGGTCAACATAGAATGGTAAGAAATCCATGAAAACACACATGCACTCAATCAAGTAGAGAGGTACAAAAAGTATTGAATCCACTTGAAGGCACACCCTTTTCAAGCCTTTGAATCTTTTCCAAGGTTGGAAACTACCAAGGTCACTAGTTCATTAAAGTTTTATTAATGAAAAAGGGATCTCATATTTCCAAAATTGGAAAAACCATAGAGTAGGTGGATGGGTGGATGACATTAACTCATTGCTTGTTCCATGAAAAATAAGCCTGTCTTCATTATCAAACATCAAAATTCCAAAATAGAAACTAGACATTAGCAATCAAAAATGTTTAGTACAAACCACCATTAGTAAATAGCTACAACATCACTATGTCTTGTTGGCAATCAAGTACTTTATTAGCAAAAATCATGAGAAAATCACATCAAAATAACATAAAATATATAATAAATTATAAAATATTCATGAAAGATAAAACATAGTAATGATGTTTTTTAAAAAAATGGAAAGATTATAAAGTAAATCAAAAAATGGTATAAAAGCAAAGAGAATGTAAAACAAAAGAACTAAGAAAAAACTAAGAAGCCCCCTTGATTAGCATGGATGGCCATCTCCCCCACAACTAAGTTGTAAGGAGGAGATCTAAAAAATTGAGTGTGGTTGTCTGTCCATTGAGGTGTTGCTTCCATTAGCTTGCTTGGGTTCATGGAAAGGTTTGACTTTTTGTGTGTTGACCAACTAATTTTTGTTCAGGCTCTCAAGTTTGTAGATCAACATGGCCCTAGAAGAAAAGGTTTTATAAATGATATAAGGCCCTTCCCTCAACATTTGTAACTTATTTTGTTGAGGTACATGTGTGGGATTCAAGTAGAGGACCTTATCTCCAGGGTGAAATTTCGCTTTTCTTATCCTAAGGTCATGGCATTGTTTACTAAATGCTTTATGCACTTAATTCAAGGATAGGGCTACCATCAATTTTCATCTAGCACATTTAGGTTGGTTAATGTTTCTTTTTGTGCTAGACTAAGGTCAAGGTCCAAGTCATAGGTTGTTGAAAGTGTATGAAGCTTAGATTGGATTGGTAGAGTTGGTAATTTTTTGTACACTAGCTCATACCGAGAGTAGCCTATAGGAAGTTTTCATGTTGAGTGGTATGCCTAGAGGTCATCATTTAGTTCTATGCTCCAGTCTCTCCTATATTTTCTAATAGTTCTTATTAGGATCTCCATGATTTCCTTATTAGTAAATTATGCTTGACCGTTGGCTTAGGGTAAGTAGGGTGTTGTTAGTTTATGTTCAACCTCCAAGAATTACATAAGCTTATGAAAGGTATTGCTTGTAAAATGGGTTCCGTTGTTAGAAATTAGTGTACATGGCATCTCAAACCTATTTACAACATTTTTTTGTACAAACCACATAACAGTAGATGATGTATAGTGGATGATAGCATGAATATGTATGCCTTTTTATTTGACATGCGCATGATGGGCCCATGAAGTCAATGCCCTAAATACTGAAGGATTCTAGTGGTTGAGTCCACTATTAAGGTTCCTTCATTTGAGCAATCATCCCATCATCTCATTGATAGGGTTCATAAGAAGAGATAAATTAGTGGACATTTCTGAAGATGGTCAGCCAATAATACCCTACCATTAGGATTTTAATGGCTATGCATGTCCCAACATAGTGGATCCCACAAGGACCCTCATGAGCATCCTAGAGAATGTGTAGTTGATCAGCATCAAGTACACACCAACAAACCAAGCCATCAATGCATACCTTGTAAAGGTGTCTAGTAATTTCTATGAAGTGTTTGGCCTAATGTAGAAACTATTATTTCTTCCTAAAGTCTAGATCTTATGTCATCTCTTAAGTGAGAAGATAAATGAGAATGCCATCATACCATTTTGATTCATTCATAATTTTTCATTTATTGCATTAGTAAAGAGGATTTCATTAGGAAATTTGTTAAAGAGTGAGCTCTTCTCCTTGTTATCTCATTGTAACTGAGACAACTAATCAATGATCATGTTCTCTATCTCCTTTTGATCTATCATTGTAAGATCAAAATCTTGCAAGATCACCAACTACTATATGATATGAGAGCTCACCATTGGCTTGTGCATAAGGAAGTGAATGGAAATATGATCAATGTGCACAAACACTTCGTATCCAAGCACATAGTTCCTAAACTTCTCTACAGCATACACCACCACCAGTAGTTCTTTCTCCATTATTATGTAATTCAGCTGTGCATCCACAATGCTTTGACCTGTGTAGTGGATTTAACATGAACATTTATTATTGTCCAACTATGTGAGCACATATTTGAAACACCAAAAAATTTCAGCTCAACACTTTGAAATGACAATAATTCAGAGCCTCTCGAGTCTTGAGAAGAAAACTCTTGACTACAGCATGGAACTCTAGCCAGCTTGCTCATGTTGTAAAGCTAGCTTGCTCCAGCGTGAGTGACTCAAAACATCCTCAAAAAATGTTAAAATGGCCTAATTTAGAAGGTACGAGTCACCCTAAATGTCTGCTAATGGTTACCCTAGGTTCCTGGCCCTCAGAATCCTAATTTTAGGCTTGAAAATACACTTTTTCCACTACTTATGCCCAAGTCACGCCCAGGTCATGCTGGGGTCATGCTGGAGTGTGAGCCTAGTGTGAACAAATAGAAAATAGTCTAAATAAGCAGTACCAAGCGCAATTTTAGCATCAACTAAGCTCCTAAGGATAGGCAACATTTCTACTTGTTAACAGGCTCCAAGAAAATCAAAGTTTAGGGGTGAAACATGACATTTTGGCTTGGTCACACCTTGGTCATGCCCAGGTCACACCCAGGTCATGCCAGAGTCACACTGATAGCGTGAGCCCAACGTGAGTTACCAAAATGGCCCAAATCAAGCACAAATAGGATCAAAATAAGCATACAAGTGGCCCCCAAGGGTAGGCCATAGTTACACTTGAAGGACAAGCCTCAAAAATCAGGATGAACCATTCTAACTAGCTCACACCCAGCTCATGCCTAGGTCTCGTTGAGGTTACGTTGACAGCGTGAGCTGCCAAAAGTGGCCTAAAAAATTTTAGACACATGCTGAAGACACGCCAGGGTAGAAGAACTCATGCTAATAGCCTTGGTGACACAAAAAAAAGCATTTCAAATCAACGTCCTGCAGCAGTCGATCCAAGAGACCATGAAGTTACAAGCGAGCCAGAGTCAAATTTTAATTGTAAATTCATTGTAAATTTTCATTGTAAGCTTCAGCATTTGTGAGCTTGTCAAGCCCTTACGCTGCTTCCATGGGCGTAAGCTAGCTTGCATTGTAAGATACAGTGCGCCTAGTCTAGAACGTAGTTTTCCCACATACACCTATCACACGATCCATTTTTCTCTCATCTCGCAGCCATCGATCTCATTCATTCCTACTCCCAAGCCTAGACAAATGCATAAATACCCTGTTCATGGACATAAACGGGGTTGGAAAAATTTGAAGCAAGAAAAAAAGTAATCCTAAGCCCGAACACGTGATTCCCAGTGCCTGTAAACACCTCGCATCAGAGCTTAACGTTCGACTTGCAATGCAACTACGTTTTGACCGGTGTACATCTTGTCGATTAATACAAAATTGTTCATTGTTTGCCATCCATTGTCCTATTTTGATTTACTTTCTACATTGTTCTCTTCCATTGCATGTTCCTACATACATTCTGCTTATGTTACATTTCATTACATTTCGTTACGTTCTATTACATTCTGTTACGTTTCTTTACGTTTCGTTACGTTCTGTTACGTTACTTTGTGTTACATCATTTTTCTCTGTTTCACGTTTCGTGATGATAACCCCAGCACAGGAAATAGCATATGCTTGGGGAAGTCCTTGGTTGATCTACGTGCAAACCATCCAAGGCACTCTACCTTCATTTTTCCAACTTGCCCTCATGCGAAGGCAGGGTCATCTGTGTCTCTCCAAAGATCTTTCGACGTATGTTTTTCCTCCAACCTTACGTTGATGATTTCGGACAGTATAATATTTGTCTCTAGAAGGAGGGCTGCTTACCGTTTGACAAAACCTTAGTCACCCCACGGTTTGAAATGTTGCACTGATTAAGCACTGAAACGAAAACCCTCATTAACGTTGGTCCTGTTCGTGCTAAGCTTGCTCACGTTGCAGATTTACACATGCTAGACTTGCTTATGCTGAAACCAGTTACGCATGCTGAGCTTGCTCACACTGAACCTCATTACACATGCTGAGCTTGCTCACACTGAACCCAGTTACGCATGCTGAGCGTGCTCACGCTGAACCTAGTTACGCATATTGAGCTTACTCATGCTGAACCTAGTTACACACGTTGAGCTTGCTTACACTGAACCCAGTTATGCACGCTGAGATTGCTTATGCTGAACCCAGTTCGCTCAAGCTAGGCTTACATATACCATTTACATAAATTTAGCTAGTCAAACTAGTTACACACATGGAAGCGTTCGAGATCAAAGCAACATTTCCCATTTCTGACCTCAATGCTGAAACCTCAAATCCTGTGACTGCAACCGAATCCATAGTCACCGTCAAAGAGATGAACCTTCAAGGGCCAATCCATTGGTCACTTAGGTTACAAGGTAAAGACCCTGCCTATACAATTCTCACCCCGAAACAATACAACTTCATCTATGTAAAGATCCAAGCCAACCTACCGACTGATCGCATGGAAATGGAAGCAAAATGACATTTTGAGTTCATCTATAAGGGGGGCCATAACTTTATCCCCTTAGCATACGATGTGATTCCTCTATCTGAATCTCATCATGAACTTATATCCTAGCTCCTCATGGCAAGGAACCAAACCTCATGCCAATTTGTCATAGAACCTCAAAACGAAGATGAAGAAGATAATTTCGCGGCTTAGTCTAAACATGGGGATTCGTACCACACTCTCAGTCCTTATACTTATGTAAACCCGTTATTCCACCCTTTCACGGGAGAAACTATGTCTCTTCATGCAGTTACAAACACTCAGGCACCTATCTCTTAACAGGAAGCACTTAGCCTTATGCCTACTTTCCCTATGATCAACACCCAATTCACTATGCCAATCCTCGCTATCCCTCTGATTACCACTTTACCCCCCTCTAACAAGGACAATCCCAACAATTTTCCTCTCA
>MNCI01014982.1:356312-378154 GCA_015680685.1 Gnetum montanum | reverse complement strand
GGGGCCCCCCCCCCCCCCCCCCCCAAAAGTAATTGGGATGCCATCTATGATACCCACTTCCACATCTACACACTTTATCCCATGAGTGCAGGTTCATACCACACCCTTTGCTCCTCCACTACAACACTAGGTACAAAGTCTTCCTTTGCAACCCACAGTTGGGCAATGGTCCATCCCAAGTGTCCAGTCACAACAATCTGTTCCACAACCCAAAATTGGCCAATGGACCACCCCTATCACTCAACAATAACAAAAACCTACACCTTATGGTATGCTACCCTTAGTAGCATCCACTGTAAATATTCCAGAAGTGTAGCCTCCGATCACTCAACAATCATCATTCCTACCAACCGTACAATAGTCTAATTTGTATGGCACTCAAACTAGCCAACCCACTGCTCCACCAAGTGCCCAAGAATGGGTTGAAGCCAGAAAGATGATGCAAGAGCTCACTGATGAGGTAAATTGCCTCAAAACTACTAACATTGAAGAGCTTAAAGTGTTAGATTTTTACTAAGACGATCCTATTAGCTCTTTGGTACCACCATTAACCTTGCCCAAAGGAGTTTCTTTACCTCAACTATCCAAATACAATGGGGAAGGAGACTCCAATGTCCATCTATTCACATTTAGACTAGAATGCTTGTTGCTTTAGGCATGGCCCCATGCAATCTTGCATGTGTTCGCCATATCTCTCATTGGCAGAGCATTAGACTGGTACTGAGCCTTGCCTCTTAACTCCATATCCTCTTTGGAGGATCTCTTACACCAGTTCGTTACTAGGTTTAAATACAACCTGAAACCTGAAGCAACCTTGGACAGTCTGATACAGGTAAAACAAGCACCGCTTGAATCTGTACAAAAATTTATCTAAAGATGGAGTGCCGTAATCAATGGACTTCATGAGCCAATCCTAGAAACATACCTTCTTACGATTCTTAAGGGAGCCGTGAATGATTTTGTCAAATCAAAACTGTACTATCTAAATGTGCGCACTCTAAGCCAAGCTTTTGTATAGATTAAAAACATAGAAGAGGCAACGCAAAATAGCCATGACCCTACTTACTTAGCCTTTAGAAATCAACACATCAAAAAAGATAAAGAAAAGGCTAAAGAAATAGTAGTAGCAGTAGCGAAGACTCAACCTACCAACACCCGATAGTAAGGTAGACCACCTACTGCTCCCGTTAACTATGAGAGAACTGCTCTTGCACATACAACTGAATCATCTACCAAGCAAGCTACTAACATGGGTCATGCATGTACGTTTGAGAGTAAAGACCCTTCTCAATACACATTACTCTCCATGAAGCCTTCCCAATTTTTAGATTAACTTTTGAAGGCTAGGACCATTAAACACAAGTAGTTGTCCCCAGCGGTAGCCCAGAGACACGATCGATTCTATGAATTGGTCAAAAACCCAAGCTTAGCAACACCAAATGAGCCTCCTATTCCAAAAGGCTTCAGACTAGATTGATTTTTCGAGTACCATCAATAGAATGGGCATGGTATTGATTATTGTTTCACCCTAAAAAAAAAGACATACAACATATGATTGATAGGGGTGAAATAACATTTGATGATGCCAACCCTGTTAAACTGCATAATCAATCTATGGGTGTATACAAAGATCCCCTCAATACTAAGGAAGCTCCTTACGTTATTAACACGATCCATATCGGAAATGAGCAAGGAATGCCTAGAAAACCTTTCATGATTCATGTTCCTCCTACAGCATCAACATCATCCCCACAATCTTCATATCCCACATACAATCCACCTACACCTACAAAACCATTCGTCATTCGTGTACCCCATACCAATGCAACCGCAAATGTGCAACCGCCTACCTAGCCCACTCCCTTTATGGTTTGGGTGCCAACCACGGTTGTAGCCACAGAGGTACCACCACAAAATTGACCAACTCCCTTCATAATCAGGGTACCCAAACACCTTGATCTTCAACCTCATACTCCTCAACCGCAAACCAAACTGATCCCGTTCGTTATTAGGGTGCGTAAACACCCTGACACACAACCACCTCCAACTGTTCAACCACAACCCCAACCCTCTCCATTCATAATCCGAGTCCCAAAACAACCCGATGTTCAAGCTCCAACGGTTTCCCCACAACCTTTGCGAGAATGCCTCACCGATAGAATTACTAGGGAACTGTTGGAAAAAGAACATTGAGGTCTTGAATTGGAGCCATTGAAACCCACTCCCTTAAATGCTATACCTATGGATCTGGCAACTGGTGAGCCAAGCATGAGTCACGAAAGAAAAAAATCAAGAATGCCAGATGCATCAAACCCAACTGTCAGATTAGACCACACAAAAACCATTCCACAAGAGATATAGTTGTTGGGTCCATTGGACCAAGTCTCAACCAATAAGAGCCTACCAAATAGTAAAGACGTGGCCAATGCCCTAAGTCAGGTCACGCAAGAGCTTAAACAAAAAAACACATCTTTAAGCTTGTATGACCTAATGATGACTTCTCAAGTCCATCGTGAAGCCCTAGTACCCATGTTAACATCGATCCCAGTCAGTGAAGACTTTCCTGCAAATGAACCTTCCATTCATGTGGTAATGTCTCCACATCAAGGATCAAGAGCTACATCACTAGGCTTCAACACGGAGAATATAAAAATAGATGAAAAAACAAGAGGAGTCACCACTGCACCCATGTTCAAAAATATACAAAAAAATCAATTTAAAATACATCAGGTGCATGTAGATGATGGAGAAACCATGAACGTAGTACCATACCCCATCATCGAACAGTTAGGGCTAACTGAACAAATCAAACCAACTTCCACAACATTCCTAAAATAATTTAGTGGATCATGTGTGGTTGTCAAAGGGACACTAACTTTGGATTTCATAGCAGGGGATCAGTTCCCCATGTCAGCTGAATTTGTAGTCGTAGACATGATGCTTGGATTTAACTTGATATTGGGATGACCATGGTTAGCCCAACTAAAAGCGGTATCCTCACCCATGCACCAAGAGATTCACTTACCCTATGAAGGTGGTGAAATCATTATACATGGTGATGTTGCTACACCCAACACCTCTACACACGTAGGCACAAACCAAGGCTTAGAAGTCGAGTTTGATGAGCCTAAATAGGACAACATTACTCTTGAGCTTAAACAGGACACCACACTCATTCAAAACCAAAGTGATAACCAATATCCAAAACGTGATCCCTTGGAAGATATAGAAACATTACAGAATGTGGAAAAATTAGGCCATGCTGACATAGGAGTTATTCCCCCAAACGTCTCATGGTCAGAATTACTATTTAACATAATTAGTGAAGGAGACACAGAATATACGATTACATTGACATGCCCAACACACCATGTCAATCTGTGAAAAGTAAAGAAGCTACTCAAATTTTAAAATAACTACTCGTCCGAAATGACGTTAAACTACTACTTGTCTGAAATGACGTTAAAATACTACATGTCTAGAATGACGTTAAAATACCAAGCGTCTACAACGATGTTAAACTAGCCATGGTCAGAAATGGTTGGTTCCTTCGTAAAAAAAAATATAATAATAAATTTTTGCCAAAAACAACTACAGTCTCCTCTTTTCTTCGACAAAGATACAATAGTCCGTCATGACTTTAAACTGATGCGCCTAGCCTGAAATGGATTTAAACTAGAGTACAGTGCACCATCAATTCACCGATATTTTGTTATGTCATTATCATTCACATTTTGCAGGTTACAATGTTCATTCAATATTTTGTTAGACACAGTTCTGATTTACATTTATGTTCACAAAGAAACTCGAAAAAGCAGAACAAAATATGTAAATATATGTAATACGGAGTGTTAGCACAGTAATAGAATAACTGCATATTACACCATGATCATGTTACATTTGTCTTCACATATTCCAAAACCAAAAAAAAAAAACAACAACAGACTAACAAAGAAATGATAAGGTTGACAAGACCAACAAGCCAAATTAGGCACTAGTGTTAGGAGGGGGCTGGTCCCAAAAATCCTCTACGTCATCAACTCCCATCCCACTAGGGCCATACTCATCACCATAATGCCCCTATCATGAAGAGAAAACAAAACAACAAAATGAGTAAACGCACACAAAAAAACACAACAAATAGGTAAAAGAGAGTAAAGACACTAAAGAGAAATGATGATTGAAAGCAATAAAATAATGTGAGCAATAAAATACTCATAGGTGGGGAAGGCCTGAGATTAGCCTCCAGGTGCCGTAGAATCTTTTCTTCAGACACACATGTCCAATCCTTCTCAAGTCTGAGGTTGATGTTAGCCAAGGTTTTACCCTTGTCCATGGAAGACCAGGAGGGGTGCTCAAGAGAAAACATACTTATTGAAGCCTCCACTTCTGTATATTCAACAAACTTCTCATAGGAAGAACGCAAACCTAACCCCTCCACGAACATCTCCAACCGGTGATGTTCCACTGATTTCTCTTTCAACCATTTTTTATATTGATGCTTATGATCTTTCTGATCTTGGCCCCATTTATGTACTTTAGAGGTGAAGGACTTCCAGTCATGGCACTTCCTATTTAATAAATCCATCTAGGCCCTCTGTTTGGCAAAATCTCAAATCTCTTACACCTTGCTATTCAAGCCTACCCAATAACATGCATAAGTGGTCTCAGATGTATGCCAGGTACTATCACCTACCAATCTAGTGGAAGCAAAATCATAATGGGCTTGCAAGTCGTTCCTCTCCTCTGTCACCTTCGCCAGATTTTCCTTCAATGATTGAATTTCAAGCCATAACTGTTTAATTGAGCACCTGTAGGTCCAGAGAGATTCAGCATTTGGGACAACACAACTTGAAACTGCATCATAAATCCCTCTTGGGATCTGCTCAATATCTATGGGAAATTCTGGGAGACCACCAATATGGGTAGCCTCGAAAGGACTCCATTGAAGCTTCACACCTACAAGTACAAACATTATGTATATAAGCCAACCAAAGACCTCCAATAGGTACAAAAACATAATGAACTCAGGAACTTAGTATAAAGTACACACCTAATTTAGGATTAGCCTGTCTCAGACGAGCATCGTTGATGATGCCAATAATAAAGTCTACTTTATTAGGCATCTCAAGCCACAACCTCAATGGATCAGTGGATCTTGAATCTATATGAGAAGGCATCTCAACTGGGGCCTCAAAATCTGACCCACTTGCCTGAGATGTAGGTGCTTCAGGTACCTTAGCATCTATGTCTAATGTTAAGAAAAGCCATGATAGTCAAAACAATGCATAAAACTAAGAAACGAAATGAAAATCAAACTAACAAGACTTACTAAGCGACGCTTTGCTAGGNTAGGCAGCTCAGGCAGATCACCAAGGTGTAGAGACCCATCAAAGAAACCATCAAAAACACCTTTCTCCTTACTTGAGTGCTTAAGGGCATCTAAAGCCTTAGCAAGTGTAGCTGCCATGGTACTCATTTCATCCTCTTCCTGTAAGACGGGAATGGCCTCAACTACTTCTTCCCTCGTATCTTCCTCTTCATTACACCTAGTGGTGACTATTTCAGGTTCACCCATTAGAGATAATTCTTCCCTTTCCCTCTCAGGGGTATCCTCTGTTAGCATCAATAAATCTAAGAGTTAGCATGACGTAATAGGCATACATATTTAAGTAAATAAGTAAATTCAAAAAGTGATAAAAACACTTAAAGCAAAAATAATAAAATACTTACCCACTCTTGGCAAGGTGAATCGAATCTTCTTAGCCCTCGATAGCCTCACCTCCGTGGTAGGATCTCTCGGATGCTCACCTCTTCTCACCTTAGCCTTGGCCTTCTTGACGGTCTCCTGGATCAAGTGCTTAGCTCTCCTAACACTTGTGTGCAGCTAAGGTGGATCCGACCCCAGGCTATCACTCGAATGATGGGAATGACTGGTTGCACCTCCTGTTGTGACAGAGACTGACTCCTCAATGCCTTGAGGTGGATCTTGGCATTTGGTGGTGTTAAATAGGTGATAGATCCAGAGGCGAGACAACTGTGAACGGTCCCTTAACACATAATGGGTATCTCCATAGACCACTAAGAACTCAGAAAACCTACGGAGATAGCCTGCAAAAAAGGCAAAGGTGAAGTGGGACCTAGCATCAACATTAGAGCATAGCCTGATGATCTCTCCATGGAGACCCAATAAAAGGAACTGCACCCAATCATAATGCATACTAGTCCCTAAGACTGAATGCATAACATGTGTAGACTCCACCCCAAGACTTCTTGTTTGGGAAAGAGACTTAGGAAATGCTTTATCTCTAAAGAGTAGGTACAAAACTTTTTCCTCCACCAAGTGAGTATCATCCTGCATGGCGAAGCCCTTAGGACCTTGCGGTACACCTAGCTAGTCTTCAAGTTCCTTGATCACATGCCCCTCTCTAGTTCCCCTATCTACTGCCACCTTAACACCATCCGTTGGCACGCCGAAGAGATTGGAAAAGAATTCAGCAGTGAGGTGGAAGGACACCTTCACTCCCCAAACCCATGTAGTAAAATAGGAGACTTCATCATTAAAAGAGTTAACGATGGCAACCATTTCACTCATGGGAATGTTGGGAGTCAAGGCAGTAAAAAAGTCCAGTAGGTCTGCGCGGGTAAGACGGTTGATGATTTGTTCGGGTGCCTTCTTGTGCAACCATTGTTGTGACTCCTCTGTCTCTCCAAACTTCATATAGAGGGTAGCCTCAGTGTGCTCGGATATGATAGTAATGTCATCAAGGGGAATGACCGCTGTAGAAAAGACACAAGAGACATTGAGCTAAAAAAATCAAGAACATAATAAGCAATGATTTAACAAAAATGAAAATCAAGCCTGAAACACAATCATTTACCACTAGCAAGTGGAGTAGGTACACTTGCTACAGGGTCAATCGTTTGAGGAAAAATGGGCCCATCAGAAGACCAAACCTCATGTAGCCAGCCACAAACTTGACAATGTTCAAAGGCCCTAGAGAACTGCCTAGGATAATTGACGATAGCATCCTTGGTCTAGCCTAGCACCGCAGTACGAATAGTGGGACCCATCATGAACTCCTCCAAGGCTTTGCATGCTATGGAAAGTCCACTATCATCCTCATGAAATTCATGCTTGGAAAAACGAGGCCTGCAAAAGAAAGAGTATACACACGTAAACAATGATTATAACACTAAGAGAGTGAAAGTTAATACATGTATAAAAGAGCATATTTGTCTTCTCAGTATACTATTCCAGGTGGATTTTGGAATAGTGTATGTACATGACAAGCTAGAAACAGTGTGCTACTACTGTTGTAATGGCTGCAAGACTATAATCCCCACACACAAGTTAAAGAGCGTGTAGATCTAGGACCTTCGAGAATGCCTCCCTCGACTACATATAGCCCCTCGTCTATGTCAACAATGAAAGCTAACACACCTCGTGTTGAGCTAGGCAACATGGTCTCAACAATGTCACGATTCAGCTGCTCACTCAAATGACACCATATGACAATGCTAAAATTCTATAGAATAAATGATAAAAAGGCACCAACATTCAGACGAAACCATATTACGTGCACCCCGATCTGCATGTCATAACTGGTTGTTTTTTGTTCCAAAGGGCCAAANACCTATCAACTAAAAAATAAGAAAATAAAACCCAACAAGTAACTAACATTCAACACACACACAAGTCCACCCCATGAGACAAGAATATCGATATCTGTTTGGTGTCTTTAACGCTTATTGGGGAATATTGGAAATCATTAGATAACATCAACACTTAAATACAATGTTCACAAAAACTATGTAATTCATTTAAGCCTCCAAATGACATCACACTAGTAAGTGAAAGCCAGTAAGTAAAAGAGTTGAGTAAGAGGCATCATGAATTTCACGTTATCTCGAAAAATAGAACATTTTCTCATGCTACAACTAAAAAATATTTACTCATGCTACCAAGTAAAGAGTTCTTGGTTACTCATGCTGAGTAACACTCATGTGGTAGTAAGGACCATCACTCATGCTATCCACACCACAAAAATGCACAAAAAATTGCAGTTCCTGCAACTTACGCTTATGCCCAGGAAAAACACAAAAAAAAATTGTAGGAAAAACATAAGAAAATCGCAAGAAAAACACAAGAAAATCATACGAAAAACACAAAAAAATTGTAGGCTAAAATGCACAAAAAATTGTAGTTCCTGCAACTCACGTAGAAGCTACGACCCAACAACTCACATAAAAGCTACAACCCTGCAACTAATGCATAAAATACAGTGAGATGCCTTGCAAATAATGCTAGAAATATAGCCCTGCAACCAGAAAGCAACCAAAATCACCCAAAATGTGGTAATCCTTGCAACCCATGCTCATACCCTGGGTTGCTCACGCTGGCGCACCCTGGGCTACTCACGCTAGGCATGCCCTGGGTTTGATCTTCGAACAACTAATCGATCCCTATGTAGCCCACATGCAGGCCATCACATGGCAATCATGAAAAAAATCATGAGACAAACCCTAGAATCCAACAAAGATTTTCATTCCGAAAAGTAAAAAAAAATGGCAGTCCTAATGGCTCACGTTGTGCTTGCGCTGTAATCGAATACCAGGGAATGAAGACATACCTACGTAGAGTCCCTAGCCATGATGAGATTTTGGGTTGGGAAAGGTGTTGAAGCAGTTGTTCGCTCTCCTCCGTAAACAATAACCTAGCTTGCTTCTTCCCTTTGCGTTGGTTTGTTGCTGCTCTCCCCTTCATCGTTGTTACTCACGCTGCCGGTCCCTCTTGCTCACGCTGTGCATTCCCAGTTGCGCATGCTATGCATTGGTCCTTTAACTCACGCTTCGCCCAGTTACTTACGCTTATGCCACACTTGGTGCCATTTTATCTCATTTTGTAGTCACGTGGCACCTCGTTCTTTATCCTCTTTTTTTTCTATTTTATTTGATTCTTGTGCTCCTGAAGTAGCTACTTTTGTTTATTTCTCTCATATTTATTAACCTTTGCAAAATAACCCATGCATTTAGAAAAAAATCCAGAAAAAAATTTAACAATCACGAAAAAATCATAATACTTGTATATACTTGGAACATGACTGGTAGATGGCCTGGCATGACCTTAAACTGCCACACCTAGCCCGAGCAAGGCCTAAAACTACCAAGCATCTATATACGATGATAAACTATTCATCGCATGCCTTTATTACATTAGGATGTAGAAATTAACTTTACAAGAAATTGCAACTCACCCTTACTCATGTACCTTCCCATTTAATTGGCAGGGACAGACGCATGGATAGCGAGTGCCTCTTTTCACCGTTGTCTATCAATGGACCACATGGGGCCATTCAATGAGAAGTCAACCTAGAATCCATTGATCTAGACTTATCATCAATTTATGAAAATTTCGTGGCATCCACTCAAGGAACATCAGACTGCTTTGAGGATATGACTAAAAATTTGGACTTAGAAGCTGATAACATCATTAAGGGTCCCCTCGTCGAAGTCCCCATCACCATGTCTAGTGGTGAGCTTAAAACATTCAAATTAAGTACTCTACTAAATCCACAAATTGCCAATGAGATTACAAAAGTGCTGAAGAATAATATCAAAACTTTCGCTTGGTCATATCCTTATATGCCAAGATTGGACCCTCGCATCATCCAACATAACATCATCCTCGATGAAAAACTTAGACCTATAAAGTAAAAAGCACGAAAGGTTAGGCCTGAGGTAGCGTTAACAGGTCGTAATGAAATCACAAAGCTCTATCAGGCCGGTTTCATCCGGGCTGTTGATTATGCTGATTGGGTATCCAACATTGTTGTAGTCCCTAAGAAGAATTGTAGCATTCGCATATGTATGACTTCCATGACCTCAACATAGCCACTATAAAGGATGACTTCCCACTACTCAGTATCGATCAACTCGTTGACTCAATCGCTGGGCACACATTATTATCCTTTATGGATGGATTCTTAGGATACAACCAAATCAAGATCAACCCAGAACACCAACTCAGGATGACCTTCATGACACCTGGGGCATGTTTTTTTATACAATGATGTCATTCGATCTCAAAAACATGGGTGCCACATATTAATGGGAAATGACATAGATATTTAGCAATTACATGCTCAATTCGCTCAATGATTATGTAGACGACATCGCAGTCAAGTCCAAAACAACCAAACAACATGCAAGGCACCTAAACTTGGTACTCAAACGCTGTCTCAAATACGACCTTAGGATTAACCCAAATAAATGCATCTTTGGGGTTAAGACGGGAAAAATGCTTGGCTTCGTAGTCTCTGAATCAGGTATACAAGTAGACCTCGATAAGGTTAAAGCAATAACTAGTATGCAACCACCTAGGAACCTTATTGAATTACGCGGTTTGCAAGGTAGACTACAATTCATCAAATGCTTTATTGCGAAGCTAACTAATAAGTTGAAACCTATGAAGTATTTACTGCAAAAGAACACCCATTTTCAATGTACCCAACAGTGCCAAGAAGCCTTTGAAAACATAAAAATGGAGTTGGCTCAACTACCAACAATTCATCCTCTGCAAAGCGATAAACTTTTTTACATCTACCTTGCCACATCTAATTCATTGATTGCGTCCATGGTTTGCCAAAAACGAGAAGATGGAATTGACATCCCCATTTACTATCTAAGCCATGCCTTAACTACCTACGAACAATGATACAATGATGTGGAGAGATCGTGTCTCGCCCTAGTCTTTTCCTTAAAAAAGTGGCAACACTATCTCTTCCGTAACCAAGTCTATATCATTTGCAAAGACAACGTGCTGCGAGCTATCACCAACAACATCTATGAATCAAGTAGGATAGCTAGATGGAAGGAGATGATTGCAGAGTTTGACCTGCGCTATGTTGCTCAATCCTCCACTAAGGGTTAAGCAATAGCCAATCAGTTGACTGCATCACTGACATAAGATCAAGCAATAATCAACCTTGAATTCCCTGACGAAGATATTAACAGCATAGACGTAGTGCTTGAAAATTACGATGCAATCCTGTACTTTGATGGAGCATCCACCTCCCGAGGGGAAAGTGCTGTAGCTGTCATAACATATCCCTTGAAAGAAATTCACCCCTTTGCCTATCAAATAAACTTCCCTTGCACCAACAATGTGGTGGAGTATGAAGGTCTTCTTAGAGGTCTTATAGTGGCACTAACTTTGGGAATCACACGTCTTGTAGTTTGAGGTGACTCACAGTTAGTAATCAATTAAGTCATAGAGATCTACGCATGCAAAGCTCTACATTTGCAACCATACTATGACCTAACTAAACACCTGCTAAAATAGCTGGTCAACATAGATGTGCAACATATTCGTAGGAACAAAAATACCATTGCTAACACACTTGCCACACTAGCCTTGAACATGACACCTAAGATGTTCCATGTGTTACCTAGTTCTATAACAAATTGTGACAAACCTGTGATCAATGCACTCGATCAAATACCCATAGCGTCCATCAGCACTACATAAGTAATAGAGTGGTACGATGACATAAAAGAGTACCTTCTATGAGGTGAAACACCACAACATCTGATGAGTGCTCAAAAAGACACAGTGTGAAAATGCTCTAGGCAATATGCATTAATAGGAGACACCTTGTGTCATAAGTCCTATGAAGGCATCCTGTTGACATGCGTCAGTAGCAACAATAGCCAAACAATCATGGAACAAGTTCACGAAGGACTATGCAGAGGGCATATAGCACCCAAAGCAATGGTAATGAAAATTAGATGTTTGGGCTATTATTAGCCACACATGGAGCACAATTGCTTCTCCAGGGTCAGGAAATGCAACATTTGCCAAAGGCATGGTAACCTAATACATGTACCACCTAATGAGTTGCATACTACACAAATCGCATGGCCATTCCAAAAATGGGGATTAGACATCATTGGGCCGATAACACCATCGTCTTCAACAAGACATAGCTTCATCATCACCGCGACTGAATACTTCACCAAATGGGTAGAAGCTATTCCCCTTAGGAAAACCATGTCCAAACATGTTTGCAACTTTATATTAGAAAACATCGTAACCCGCTTTGGTATCCCAATGACCATAGTCACCGATAATGAGCCACAATTTAGTAGTATGGATACTAAAAGCTTTTGTGAAAGCCTAGGTATTAAACACTCATTTTCATCACTATATTACCCATAGAGAAATGGTCAAGCAGACTCTATGAATAAAAACATCATCATGGTGCTCAAGAAAATACTGAATCAAAGTAAGAGATGATGGCATGAGCAGTTAATCTATGCATTATGGGCATATCGAACAACGCACCGAAGATCCACAGGTAAGACACCATATAGCCTAGTATATGGATCTGAAGCTGTGTTACCTTTGGAGTTACAGGTTCCCTCACTGCGGGTAACGCTCTCTTGCCTCCTTGATGAAAGCTAGAAAAATGAACTACGCATTGCTGACCTTGACTCGGTGGAGGAAGAAAGGGTATGAATGCTTGATCAAATTGACTGGTACCAGAGACAGCAACGACGACATCATCAACATAATCCACATAATCGGCCAATCAAGGAAGGTGACTTAGTTCTCAAGGTAGTTTGTGAACACTCAGAAAAATTATCAGCCAACTAGGAAGGACCTTACTTAGTCACTAAAGCCTATGATAATGGGGCATTCAAGCTCTCCGACATGGATGGAAATGAATTGGCCAATCGTACAAATCATGTGTACCTAAAACCATTCTACATCTGATGATCTAAGGTATGCAACAGTCCTGGAGTCACAACCTAAAATTGATACCACAAAATAGTCCTGGAGCTATGACTTAAAACTAGCACCATAGAACGTCCTGGCGTCATGATGATAAACTGACATCATAGAGCTCTATCCGACATGACACTAAATTGTCACACTCATTCACTAGATTCCACTAAGACTATAAACTGGCTAGCCTCTTCATAGTCCGCCATGACTATAAACTAGCATTGCACCATCCACTACGACGATAAATTAGCGACGTCCAAAGGATTATGATGTAAAACTAATCCGCAATAGTCTGCTAAGACTATAAACTGGAAACATCATCAACAACCTAGCATCATTTAAAAAGGCATGCTACTGCAATCGACCATACGTGCTCACCAAGAACCTGCCACTTGATTGACCACATAGATCCTGATGAAATTGATGTTGTTTGAAGACTTTGTTTTCCTTGAAACTCCACATGATGGCTCCATTTTATCGGCTATGTTCAAGTTTAAAGTGCTTTAGCTAAATAATATTTGTGGTTCCCTTGTCCCCTTGGAGCTATGTTTGCAGGATGACACACTTGAGGTGTTCGTACATAGATGCATTCCATCATGACGACAAGGCATCACATTCTTCCTAATGCTCATAACTAGGTTAATCAATCTGTTCATAAGTACATTTCCAACTCCTACCACATTCCCCATTCCTCATCACAATCCTTTTACCCTACTCAATTATAGTCCCTCGATACAATATTCATTCCAAAACTCTTGATGCACTATTGTCCACTATGATTCCTGAGTAGTTGTAGCACAAAACAAAACACACGACACATGATACAAACGCAAGTGCATGAGCATGAGTACGACACAAAAAAGCAAGCTCCTTCAAAGGGACTAAAAACAAAAAGATAAAAAGAAAAAAAAAGGAAAAACAAAAATAAAAATAAAAGAAAAAGAGAACAAAAAAAGGTCAAAGACAAAAATACATGGAAAAGGTCTCCATGACCCCATGAACATCATAGACCAAAGATCATTGGTTCTTCTCATACAAGCCCCAGGAGAGAAGATAATTGTCTTGGGAGAACACTCATGCTACAAATGATCATGTGGCACATCACCGTGTGGATTTGGCTATTTACAATGGGCCCCCTTAAACATAACACAAGGGTTCTATTTCTCCAAAGAGCGCACCTCCAGTGTCTCAGTTATAAGTCTGTTGAAAACCCATCTATTGAAAAAGACCAATGACATGACTTGCTCACGCGAGAGCACTCCTCTCCCACAATTTTGGAAACACTTATAATCCTCAATCATCTTTCAATTTCCCTAGTCAAAACCAATTCCCTCCTTTCCCTAAACTACATTTTCCTCAACCCAATGTACTTTTGAGCATGGTGCGATGACATTTAGCTAGGGGCCGATGGACAAGGCTTGGTACTTGGTCATTCATGGTGTTTTATACTTCTTTGTTGATGCCTCTCGGGTAGATTCCTCCAGACGTCAACAAAGAGGGGCCAATGAAACACCACAAAATTTCAGCTCAACACTTTGAAATGAGAACAATTCAGAGCCTCTTGAGTCTTGAGAAGAAAACTCTTGACTATGGCATGGAACTCCAGTCAGCTTGTTCATGTTGTAAAGCTAGCTTACTCCCAACGTGAGTGACTCAAAATAGCCTCAAAATAGTGTTAAAATGGCCTAATTTTGAAGGTACAAGTCACCCTAAAGGTCTGATAATGGTTGCCCCAAGTTCCCAACCCTCAGAATCCTGATTTCGGGCTTGAAAATACACTATTTCCACTACTTACGTCCAAGTCACGCCCAGGTCATGCTGGGGTCACGCTAGAGCGTGAACCCAGCGTGACCAAATAGAAACTAGGCTAAACAAGCAGTCCAAAGTGAAATTTTAGCATCAACTCAACTCCTAAGGATAAGAAAAATTTCTACTTGTTAACAGGCTCCAAGAAAATCAAAGTTCAGGGGTGAAACATGGTATTTTGGCTTGGTTACGCCTTGGTCACACCGGAGTCACGCTAACAACATGAGCCCAACATGAGTTATCAAAATGGCCCAAATCAAGCACAAACAAGCTCAAAATCATCATATAGGTGGCCCCCAAGGGTAGACCATAGTTACACTTGAAGGACAAGCCTCAAAAATTAGGATTCAGTGTGAAATGAACCATTCTAACTAGCTCATGCGTAGCTCACGCCCAGCTCATGCCTAGGTCACGTTGAGGTTATGCTGATAGCATGAGCCCAGCGTGAGCTACCAAAAGTGGCCTAAAACATTTCAGACACATGCTAAAGACACGCAAGGTTAGGAGCAACTCAAGCTGACAGCCTTGGTAACACAAAAACAACATTTCAAATCAACGTCCTACAGTAGTTGATCCAAGAGACCATGCAGTTACAAGCGAGCTGGAGTCAAATTTTAATTGAAAATTCATTGTAAATTTTCATTGTAAGCTTCACCATTTGTGAGCTTGTCAAGCTCTTACGCTGCTTCCATGGGTGTAAGCTAGCTTGCGTTGTAAGATATAGTGCACCTAGTCTAGAACGTAGTTTGCCCACTTACATTTGTCACACGATCATTTTTTCTCTGATCTCGTAGCCATCGATCTCATTCATTCCTACTACTAGGCCTAGACAAATGCATAAATACCCTGTTCATGGACATAAATAGGGTTGGAAAAATTTGAAGCAAGAAAACAAGTAATCCTGAGCCCGAACACATGTGATTCCTAGCATGTAAACACCTCGCATCGAAGCTTAATGTTTGACTTGCAACGCAACTACGTTTTGACCGGTGCACATCTTGTCGATTACTACAACATTGTTCATTGTTTGCTATCCATTGTCCTATTTTGATTTACTTTCTGCATTGTTCTATTCCATTTCATGTTCTTGCATACATTTTGCTTACGTTACATTTCATTATGTTTCATTAAGTTCTGTTATGTTTCTTTACGTTTCGTTACGTTCTATTACGTTACTTTGTGTTACATCATTTTTCTTTGTTTCACATTTTGTGATGATAACCCCATCATAGGCAATAGCGTATGCTTAGGAAAGTCCTTCATTGATCTTCATGCAGACCATCCAAGGCACTCTACCTTCATTTTTCCAACTTGCCCTCACGCGAAGGTAAGGTCATTTGTGTCTCTTCGGAGATCTTTCTGTATACATTTTTCCTCCAGCCTTACACCGACGATTTCGGATAGTACAATATCCCAAGGCATAATTTGATGCATCTATCATTATATAAAGTGGTCTAGACTAATCAGGTACTTATAGAATTGGATTCTCTATGAGCTTCTTCTTAAGGCTCTAGAATGCATTTTCACATTCCTTAGTCTAAATCAATGAAAAATATTTCTTTATAAGTTTGACCAATGGTTTTGTAATCTTAGAGAAATTCTCTATAAAATGCCGGTAGTAGCTAGTTTTTCCAAGGAATGATTGAACATATTTAATAAGTTTTAGTTGGCTAGTTGTTCCTTGGATGACCCTTATCCTTTTAAGGTCTGGCTCAATCTCTACCTAAAAAATTCTATGCCCTAGTATAATTCCCTCCTAGACCATGAGATGGCTATTCTACCAATTAAGCCCAAGATTAATCTTCACACACCTTTTAAGAACTTTCTTAAGGAAATCCAAGGCTTGCTTAATTGTGGCATCATAGGTGAAGAAGTCATCCATGAAGACTTCCATCCCACAAATAATTTGTTGCTGAAAAATTCTCAAGACCAAGCATTGGAATGTTGCAGGAGCATTGCATAGAAAAAAAAGGCATCTTTCGATATGCAAAAGTCCCCCAAGGACTCATGAATGTTTTTTTGGCCTGATTCTCTAGTGTGATATGGATTTGGTTATAGCCACTATAACCATCTAGAAAGCTGTAATAACAATGCCTAGATATAGTATCCAACACTTGATCAAAAAATGACAATGGAAAATAATCTTTGAATGTTGTCATATTCAACAACTAGAAGTCGATACAGACTTGCAACTTGCCATCTTTCTTTGGCACAATCATGAGTGGGATAACCCACTCACTATCCAAAATGGTATAGATAAACACTTCCTTGAGGAGTTGTTCAATTTTCTCTTTGATGATATGCTTTAATTTGAGGTTCAATTGCTGTTGTGGCTACCTCTTTGGCTTTATGGCCAAATCAATGTAGATACAATGTTAGCATATCCTAGGGTCAATCCCTATGAGTTCAAGATATGATCAAGAAAAGGAAATTGGTCATTTGTTGACCACTCTCAATAACATCCAAGTAGATTTTTCAACTCTAAGGGCTCTTGTTTAAAATTTTTAGGCATTTCCAACTCTTCCCAATAGGTATCATCATTTGCATCAGCAGAGAGTTAGTAATGAACTTGCTCTAGTTCATCCATGCTTTCAACATAGTCACATGTTAGGCTCTCAGCAAGTTCCATGTAAAGTGTGCTACTTCTAGTATTAGTTGTTAGCCACTAGGTGTCCTCCTTTTTTATTGTTCCTACGTACATGCACCTTTGAATATCTACCTCATTTGCACATTGTATGCATGCAAAAATGGATGATCTTTTCATGGACTAGGGCTTCTACAAGTAATTGAACCCTGTATCACTATACACAATGCATGGAACTCACTTCTTCTCAATTTTACTAAATGCATTTTTTTTGAAAATTTTAAGGAAAGATCTCTGATATCCATTCATGCATCAACAGTGCTCAACAAAGCCCTTCCCATAATGATTGGAAAGTTCCCCTTACAATTCTCAACTTTGATTACTAGGAAATTGATAGGATAAGACCATCCATAGATAGTGATCATAATATCTTCTACCAGTTCCAATGAAATGGTGATGGATTAGTCTACCAATTCTAAAGAAATGTTTCTCTTCTTAAGAGGAGGCAAGTTCTAGGTGTTGTTCATTTTATGAGAAATCAAATTAACTCCAAAACTCTAGTTAAGAAGAGCCTTACATGGCTCATTCATAGTAATCTACAAATAGATGAGAGGACTTCCAAGATCAAATATTTTCCTAGAAAGGTTACTAACCTTGATCCAATTAGATACAATGTAAGTTAACATAACTATGTGGATCTTAGGAGGCATTTTATTTGAAGGGCTCTCAAAAAAAATAGAAGAAGAGGATGAAGGAGATACATGGTGACTAGCCACAAAAGTAGGTGGGGGTTTAGTAGGACTATTAGTTTAGAAGAATGATCTTTTACAAGATCTTGGTCCCAAACCACTCAGTTGAGGAGATACCTATAAGTTAATAGCCCTGATAGCATTACATTATTGTGGTTGGGCTATGAGCTTACCTTGCATGGATGGAGCATGTGGTAATTGGGTTGAGGGTGGAGGAGCATGTGTTGAAGGATGAGAGAGGTGATAGGGATATGGGGTTTCAACTCTAGTAGATGGGGAATGAGTTTTGCAATAATTTGTAGGATAGTAGTAATGCTAAAAGGAAGTGTGACTAGACACGTCATGTAGAGACATTGGTTATTAAACATAGTACCCATATGAATTTAGCTACCTGTAAGGATATTGCTATTTTGGTGGTGGCATCCCCCATACCTATGAGTTTTGCCACTACTGATACTATTCATACAATTGTGATGGAGTTCCACTTGGATAATAAGCCTATTGTTGTTGGTGGAACTACCTTGGGTTACCTTGAGGATAAAATGACCTTTTGGATGCTTTCATTTGTGCTAGTCTAGGATTTAGAGCATACAACCAAGATTCCTATAAGTGTGACATAATATGGTAACATTGCTTGGGATGTTCATATTAGTAGATGCCACATCCACTATCATCATCTAATTCTAACTCCACAACCTCTTTTATTACTGTAGCCTTATGCTTACCTCTTTGATAGGCATGTTCAATTTCTTTCCTCTCTTACGGTCATGATCACTATCGTGGTCTTTGGATTCTTCTGTAATTTTTAGAGAAGTTTGAAATTTTTCACCCAAAGCTTTCCACATTTTGTCAACCTTAGTCAAAATTTTAGATACCAATTTTTAAATTGGCAAGGTCTTTCACTGCATCATCTCATCAAGTGATGCTTCCCCCTCATTGTCATAGAATTGAACCTCCCTTTTTTAGATGGAAGGATCCTAGTTATACTCCTTAACACTTTCCTATTTTCTCAACTCTTCTTCTTCTTTTGCAACCTACTTGATCAATCCTTGAATTTTATGGGCTCTTAGTTATGATAGTTATCCTTGGCCATATACCCCAAGAGTTCTCCTCATTTCTATTCAGATCCCATCTATTATATGATGAAGTTACCCCTATTGAGAATAACAATGGCCAAGACATCTATATAAAAGGGAATAATACCTATCCATGATGGCATCTAAGGGTTCATGAATTCCTTATTTACAGTTTTGGATTTTCCTTTATAGGTTTGACACTCTAGAGTGCATTCAATACTTGTCATTAAATAGTTTTAGCATTGTCCTCCTTCGACAAATTGATTCTAGTTCTAGAGACCGATACTAGCTTTTTGATTCATTGATGATTGTTCTAGGGAATAGCTTGAGCTTTTACAAATCATTTTCAATATTTTGTAAGGCATAAGCATTATGAAAGGCCTATAAATTCCTTTGAGAATCTGAGTTATATCCCCCCTCAAATTTGGAGATATTTTTCATGTCTAGGCTCTTGATTTGACTATCTTTCACATGCTTGGTAGGAATTCTGATAGCCTTTGTGATGTTGAGCATATTTTGAGTGGCTAGCAAAGGTTCATCATCATGATCTCAATGATTCTTGTGATGTCCTTTTCCATCCTTTCATTTATGATGGTTTTTACAATTATCATTATTATCCTATTGCCTATGGTTTTGCTCAAATTTGGAGGAGGAAGTTGAACCAAATTATGAGGATGAAGAGGGAGGAGGACTACCACCACTGTGGTGTTTACTAATTCTCGTTCATTTATCATGGTCATGATCCTTAGAGTGATCATCATTGTGATTGTTTGAGTTCTTGATTTAACTCACTTTCTTATAACTCCCATGCCTATGGGACTCACTATTACCAAAACCTAGATTATTGGTCACTAATTTAAGATTTGGGTTCAGCTCCCCTTCACTAGAGTTAAGAGGTGAAAAGCCTAAATGTTGAGAAGAAGAAGAAATTTTTGTTAGGAATAATTTCTCAATGTGCTTGCAATATAGTTTTGATCAATTATTATATATTTATTTTTTAAAATGATTATGGCCTTACAGTTCAATCCAACCATCCTAAATAATATTCACTAATTCCTAGATAGTGCACATATTAACTACAAGTCCCTGACAATGCCACTAATGATGAGCAATGAGTAGACCCTATGCCAAATCATATGAATCACTAAGCGTTCATGCATGATCCAATTGAATTCTATAGACTTATAGCCTTCTAATCATACTAGTCTCTAGGAAGTGAAACTAACCATTACAATCGTTGTCTTCCCAATTACACTTATGAAATGCAAGGATATATTACGTGCAACTAAGGCATATGATTTTTATCATTTTTATCTTTTGTGTTTTAAGTCCCCTTAGGGTAAAGAATAAGAAATAAGATAACATAATTAAATTGCTAATTTAATCTAACTAGCTACACCTAACTAATTTTAACATAAGCATCCATTTCCACTTGACATACAAATTTTGAACAAATTTAATGCTACAAGGTTATCAAACATTAAGTGTTACTAGGATTACCAAGTGCCAAGCGTATGCTAGAAGTGGTCATACTTATGTGCTTAATTAATCACTATTTAATCTAGCTTAATTTAGCTTAATTTATCCTAATTAATTATTTAATTATTTAAAGAATTAAAGAAAATTGCATAAAACATTAAATTCATAAATAACTAATTAGTCTACTTCAATGTGTTGCAAGGTTTATCAAAAAAAATTTCTTTATTACTACACACACTATTGTGCTCATGTATAACAGTGCTCAAATACTATTTAATACACCCTTGATTCCTACTATGGGCACTTAGAAAAATATTCTAACTTGCAAATGACAAAACTACAAGAGCTCCACTACAACTATGACAAGATAAACAATAAACATAGTGGGTGAGCATGTATTTATAGGCAAAAACAGACACTACATCAACCAGGTCATGTCAATGCATCAAATCATGCATTGACGAGGCCTAGTTTACAAGGCCTAGTTGATGTAGCCAATTTATGATTCATCACCAAGTAAGATCCTTTACACATGAAATATGAATGAAAAATCTAATGCTCTATTAGAGAGGAGGCATGTGATATGTTGAGAAACCTATAATAGGATCAGTGCATCTCATGCATTACCAAGGACATCATATCACATGGTCATAATAATATCTAAATAACATTCATAATACCAAACCCATATCATCATGAGCCTATCACACTGGCTATCCATGTGACCATCCCATATCATACATAGCTTGTAAAAATAGCAGAGCATAACAACTCATTATATGATACATCCACATCCATAATTCACTACTGGTGCTAGTGCCTCCCCTAGTCACTAACCTTTTGGAGGGCATATTCATGCATGTACTAATGTACCTGTTGACGACCTTTTGCAATGCGATCGCCAACGAGTGTCCTCGAACAGGATTTAGGTGTCTGCTAGTCTCTGGCAACACCAAGGCCTAGATACCTCCAAATAAACTCAGTAGTTAATGTGAGTATGTGTGTGTGCTGTTGCGTGTGCGATTATGTGAAATGTAATGATTGCTTTGTGTGTAAACTACAAATGACTTACTTTAAAGAGATTTAGCCAACTTTGCCAAGTACTGTGTGTTGTTGAGAGTTTCCTATTTTGTTCAATTGCCTAGTCTATGCGGTCCTTATAATACCTACTTGTAACAAATAAAATTTTGTAAAAACATTTGAGCACAACTCCACAAATATACTCCTAATTTTCCCTAGAGAAAGAGATAGTTCCACAAGAAAACTAGAAATAGAGCAAGATTCGATGGAAATAGATAGAAAAGAAAGGAAAGCAGATTTGTGTAGACCTCAAATATTTAAACAAGGTAAAATGACAT
>MNCI01014982.1:271882-348993 GCA_015680685.1 Gnetum montanum | reverse complement strand
AAACAACCTACAAGCTTGATCTTGATGTTGAATATTTGCATGAGCTGAAGCTAACTCAAACATGTGAATATATTCTTTAGCTAAATAAGCTTTTCTAGGAATAAAAGGCTTAGGCAAATATTTGTAAACTACCTTAGGAATATCATTGTAATTTTGAAATCCTAATGGTGTAAATCCTTGCTAAGGATTCGCCATCCTATTCCTTTGAAATGTTAAACTCTTAGAATTTCTAAATCTTCTCTTATAAATTGATAAACCAGATATAATGGGTGATCATCTTGATCTTCTAGTTTTCACTCCACTACTTGTCCCCAATTCAGAAACTTTCTTTTCTTCTTCTTCTGATGAAGAATCAGTCTTATAATCTAGAATATCTTTTGAAACTGTTAAATTTTCCAAACTATCAATCTTCTTGGTCATGAACTGAAAATAGTATCTAATTTCTTAAGCCTTTATAGCAACAAAAAATTATTGATGTGCTAAAATTATAAGGCTTATGAACCTAGAGGCTCAACTTTCAGCCCTCCTTCTAGCACCAAAAGAACTGTTGACGACCTTTTGCAACGCGATCGCCAACGAGTGTCCTCGAATAGGATTTAGGTGCCTGCTGGTCTTTGGCAACACCAAGGCCTAGATACCTCCAAATAAACTCAGTAGTTAATGTGAGTATGTGTGTGTGCTGTTGCGGCATGTGGTTGTGTAAAATGTAACAATTGCGTTGTGTGTGAACTACAAATGACTTACTTTAAAGAGATTCAGCCAACTTTGCCAAGTACTGTGAGTTGTTGAAAATTTCCTATTTTGTTCAACTGCCTAGTCTACGCGGTCCTTATAATACCTACTTGTAACAAATAAAATTTTGCAAAAACATTTGAGCACAACTCCGCAATCTACTCCTAATTTTCCCCAGAGAAAGAGATAGTTCCACAAGAAAACTAGAAATAGAGCAAGATTCGATGGAAATAAGCAGAAAAGAAAAGAAAGCAGATTTGTGTAGACCTCAAATATTTAAACAAGGTAAAATGACACGAGTAAACACTTCGCAATAAAGCTATCCCAAATTCAATATCTACGAATTGTTCAAACTTCCAAGGCTCAAACAAGCAATATCTTCAAGACAATCCTACTATGCTACCAAAAATTGCTGCGTAAACTACCACGTACGAGACTCCATTTTGACTAGATAATAGATGTCAACGATTGCATTCAAACAGAACCTTTAAAAGACTTGACAATTTCTGATTGAAATACCACGAGAATTCACTTTAAAGATAAAAAGAAGCTATTCTGGTCCCATCAAAATACCAAAGATTTTCTGAACCCTCTTGACTACTGAATTGTTCAACGGCATGACTACAACCGTAGGCTCTCTTACAACAATCCCAACAGCAGTTCCCACACGTTACACAATAACAAAATTTACTACTAAAATGCTCTTAAGGCTTTTAAACACAAGCGCTTCTATGGAAAAATTTTAATAGAAATTTCTATTGGGCAACAAGAACAATAAGAGCAATCTAAAAATCCCAAAATTACTTGCCAAGGATGATACTATCTAAACCACTAGCTAAACAATTTAAACAAAACAAAAATAAAACATAACTCACAGGACTATGACAAAGAGGCTGAAATCTTTCCTTTAGCAAGCCATCTTACAAGCAATCATCTTTACAAATCTTCTTTTCAAATGCTCTTCTCAAGACCCCAAAGTGTGTCTTCAAGTGAGAGCCTAAGTGCTAGCTAATAGCTTTTCAAAGTATGATCTCCAAAAATGTGATGTATGAGACGTCCCACCAAAAAGTCCTCCTTTTCTCCTTGACCCCTGAAGCCTTTTTATAGGGTTCCAAGGTAGGTAGGGAAGTTACATATTCAAAAATATCTTACCTAACTTCTCTCCCAAGTAACTTGCCCAACAAGTTAGGGAGTATTAACTTAGGAAGTTAGGAAGTTAGGAGATAAATGTTGCTTTTGAAAAATAAATCCAATAATTTCATATAATTGTTTACAATTATAACTTTAATAGCCTTTCATTTTTTTCTTGTTTTAAAATTTTGAAGAATGCTTATTGAAGTTCTTAGTGATTTTATAAACAAGGTGATAACATAATATCTACCTTGGCATAAATGTTGTTGGTACCTTAATCCTAAATAACTCATGTGCACTTTCACCCGTATGAAAATGGCTGGAAAATTTAAATTCAAAATATCAAGCCCGAATGTGAAGGCTCCAGGCCTGGAACTACCAGCAACTAATTCAAATTATCTTGCCCTGCTAAAAATCATTACCAAAAACTGCCATCACAGGAGAAGGCTCAGCCACTGTGTTAGGAAATGTTGCCCTGTGTCCCATAAGATTCTGCAACCATTCTAACCTTCGCCTCTCACAAGTGCTCTTCCGATTTTGATGCTTATACAAAAATTTTGCAAGGTGTTTTATTCTTGAATAGAGAAAATTCGTATCCACCGTTGCCTTCGTCGAAGCCAACGTTGTCGCACTTCAAGGAGAAGCTTTCGCTGGATCTGTGAAACTTGGAACTGCCACCGTCCTCGGTGTACGCAAACGAGGCATCTCTGGATCGACCAAACCCTCGATCCCACCTGGAAACCTTATCAATCCTGGATGAGGTGAAGACTTGCTGACAGTTGCTTTATGTTACTTACCCCTTTGCCCACTGGCTGCGCCTCCCTCTGCCAAATCTGCGCCAAAGCCGAGGTTGTAGCCGCCGCGCGCGTGATAGAGGCTTCTCTTCTGCTGCCATTGATCTTTCATCTGCCGCTGTGCATCCTCCTGCTGTTGGCCATCTATCCTCCACTCACAGGTTCTAGAAGTATTCCTTGAGAATCTGGAGCCTTTTCTAGTGATGCCACTGCCCAGGGTGACGCCCAAGCCCAAGCCGATGCCAACGTCTCTGATATTTTTGATGTTTTATTCGATTTTTTCTGCAACAGAAACTTTCTCATCCTTTGTTAATTAAATTTACCGAATGAAATTCAAAACCTGTTGGTAATCCATTCATGAGGTCTTCTGCACACTTCCAACTCTTAAGTGGACCTTAATAATCCATTATCCAACATTAGCGGGGAGTATGCCTTTTGCGGTAAATAATTTCATCCTTTCTCTGCTATTCCAATCTTCAATAAAGGCATTTTAATATTGCTTTCCAAGAAGGCCTCAACATAAAAATTATTTACCAGTGGATGTTTCTTCAAAAATACCCATCAACTCACAATACTAAAACTGTAAATTTACAACTAGGGATTGTGCTAATTTTAAATAAAATATTCCACTGTTCCATGGAATGGCCAAATGTGCCAACAGTACCAATCATAGGTCTTACCTATAATCTTCCACTCTCAATATGAGGCTAAGAGGAGACCCTCTTTAATGCATTACAATAGGGGATATACCAACTCCTCCAGGGTACCTCATAATCAACTAGTCCACACCTCGTGTTAACTCCACCAATGACTATACACATGCAACATCAACATTATGAACATGTCACATCATAATTGATCAATGATCATAAGCAACTAGTGCTATATGCATCATTTTTGTTACTAGTCATAACATATGTCTTCAAACTAAATGCAACATCAACATCATGAATAAGATACATCTTAACTCTTTAATAACCATAAGCAACTAGTGCTACATTCATCATCTCAAGGCCTATATCATATCATGACTTATCATACATAATAACATAATCATGTACTTTATTTCTATGGGTAACCTAAGATATAATCATCACTAGATCGCATGATCCTCATGTTCAATTATTATACTAATACATAACCAAGACTTACTACATGTAGATGAGATCATACGAAATAGGTATCACAAGTCTATAACCATTGCAAGTATTAAAAAAATATTTGCACAATACCTCTAGCCTATCCTAAGGTCTTTATCTTGTTACATTTAATTTTTTCAAGGGAAACAACAGTTTACACATTTTCTCTATCACAACCAAAACCTCTATGTGACTCTCATGTTGCTCATGCCCCTTTTTTTTCTACTAGCTGTGAGCTTACAATAAGTTTTTCTATCTTGCATTCTTGATAATGAGCCAGCTATGATGCCACCATGATTCATCCTAAAATAAATAGAGCTAGAAGGTTAGAGTACAAAAGCCACCATAATCTTGATGTGTTCTCTCCATGACTCACATCTAAATAAACTAGTATTATGGCCACATTACGATCCTATCATAGCTTAAAAGCATTTCAAATTACCTTAGAATACTATCACAACCTCAAGATGCCAAGACTATGACTCACACCTAGATTAAATTGCCAACTATGATTGCAAAATAAGGGGTCTATGCCTCATATTCCTATCAAAATCACTTAAAATCCTAAATTGCAAGGACACTGCAACCTATGCTGGTTAAAACCCCAACCTTGATTGGGTTACGATTCCATCGTGACCTATGTTGTACTCATGATCCACCAAAAAAAAGGTGAGGTAGATGAATAGAACAATGATGAAAGTACTTTATAAATAATTTTTATGTTAACTAAGATACATTTTTCTTTATATCCTTGGAGCATTGCAATCAATCTTTGTGGTCCTGAGGTGATCATCATCATAATTTCAAACTTATAATCATAAATTTGTATTTACTACAAACCTTGTAACATCCACAAAATATATGTTATGTAACCTCTCTAGATACACATTCAAGTAATATTGACATCAATACCTATCCCTCTTATACACCAAGCCCATGAATATCTTTACCATTTTAAGAATACAAGATAGGAGACAAGTAAAGAAACTTACCACAGTCTAAAGAATTTATGAAACCTAGAAACCCAGAAACCAAATACCAATATGCTCATACAAAAGTTCTTGATCCATCAAAACATGAACTAAGACTCCCAAATCATAGCCCACCCTTGAATAGCTTTTTAACATATTAGAAACATTCAAAATGGTTGGGAATTGGAGAAGAACAAATAATCAAAAGAAACTATAGAAAACCAAGATGTGTGAAAACATAATCAAGAAATTAAAAAATGGACAATTTTATATGTTTTAATTATACATAAATAAAATAAAATAGCTTTTATTTCCTATTTTATTTTATAAAGTCTTTCACTTAATTTTTCTTATTCCAAATAATGTGAAGAAATCCACATCCCACAAGACACTCATGAAATAACCAAACAAAATACCCATCAATACTATAAACTTCATATCTCATCTATAGCATAACCATAAAACCATAAATGTACCATACAATATGCCAACTAGCCATATGACTCTAACATGCATCATAGGTTTATCATCATGAGATCATATCATAATCAACCAAAATAACACTAATGCATAATCACATAACATGATTTTCTAAAGAATACTAATATTAAAGCTATAATACATAAGTATAGCATGGATATTGAGAAAATAAATTCCAATGCTTAATCTTCCCCTACAACTCTCCTCACTTGGTAGCCATAAACATCATATTATACATCTAATAAAATTATTGTGCATAGTCATGTTAATTCATAATCATAAGCATAATCTTATAAGTTCTAGGAAAATTTATAATCATAATATAATCACTAGCTTTAGACATCCATGACCCATGACTAAGTCTAGTGACATATTTATGAACATAATAGAATACCATGAGATCCTACAGTGAGGGATTACATCCTTCCATATTTGAGAATCTTTCTCCTAGAAAATATTTGAATATCTAGGCCAAATGTCTATCTCTACCTTCCATGTGGTCTTCTAGGTATCATGTTTATCCCACAACACCTTCATCATAGACATTTTTCTACTAAGAAGCTATTGAACCATGCTATCAAAAATCTACATTATCTACTCTACATAGATATAATTAGGTTGTAACTATGCATTTAACCAATAAATTACATGCTACTCATGTAACATATATCTCCTTAACATGGATATGTAAATGACCTCATGCACTCCTAACAACTAAGGTGATAATGCTAATGCATAAGAGATGTTGTTAATCCTATCTAGGATCTCAAATGGACCAATGTATCTAGGTGTAAATTTCCACTTCTAGCCAAATTGCATCAGGTACTTCAAAGATGAAATCCAAACAAAGACACTTCTAGCCAACTACAAGCTCTAATAGTGTCTTACGTTAGTTAATGTAGGCTACTTTCTTCTCTTATATAGCTTTGAACCAACCTCAGATCATTTGAATCTACTTTTTGATCTATAGCATTTGTTGTCTGTTTTTATAAGGCCTATACTTAAAGATATGCTAACACAATGGATTCCTACATGATCTTTCATATAACACCTCATATGAAGCTACATTGAAACTTTCTTGATAACTATTATTATAAGAAAAATTCACTAGAGGAAAAATACAATCCCAACTATCTCTCGACTATAAGGTACATTCATGCAACATGTCCTCTAAAATCTAGCTTACTCGTACTATGTACTCATGAGTTTTTAAATGATACATTGAACTTAGATTTAATCATGTATCTATCTCGCTCTAAAAATATTTCCAAAATTTGGAAATAAATCATTCATATTTATCACTAATGATCTTCTATAGAACACCATGTAATTTCATAATCTCAATTATGTATAACTAGGATGTTTCCTATACATTCATTGTAGCTCTAGTAGCAAGAACATCTACAAGATTTGTCAATAGGTCTACAATGACATAAATAGCATAATGGCATCTCTAATTATAGGGAAATCCAAGAATGAATACTATTCCAATAGTATTCAACTTTCAAAATTGTATGTCATGAAAGTGTAAGGAATCACTAGGTCTCTTATGCTCTATCTTCATTTACTAATACAATAGGCAATGAAAAACATAATTGTTAACATCTCTCTTCATACCAAGTTCTCAATAAGTACATAAAAGACTTTGTTATATCTTCTTGCTACCTAGATGCATTTGTTACTTACTCATGTTTATCTCATCTAATAACTAAGAATGCAATACAATGAGAACATATATTTAATCATCCATCTAAAACATACCTTGACTATCTACTATTATTGTTCTACCTATAATAACCTACTATGATCACTCTCTACACCAAGCACATAGCTACTATATATCCTACAAAATATCATGAAAATTTAATGAGTTGATCAAACCGCTAAGTCTACTACCCACTTTGCTTAATGTGTCAGCCACCTAGTTAATCCTGCTAGGCCTATATCAAATAGTAAAGTCAAAGTTTGTTATAATTTCTATCCATTTTCTCTATTAGAAGTTCCACTATTATTAACCCATAATATACTAAAGACTCTTATGGTTAGTCCATATAATCACCTTCTCATCATAAAGATGGTGCCACCAAATCCTTAGAGAAAAACCTATTGCATCTAACTCTAAATCATGAGCAAGATATTGAGTCTCATGAAACCTCATTTGATAAGAAGAATATGAAACTACCTATTCATCTTGCATTAAGACATTTCCTAATCCATTTCTAAATGCATTCATGCATATATCATAAGGTCATTCAAGTATAGGAAAAATCAGCACTGGAGTAGATATTACCATGTGCTTTAGCTCATGAAAAGTTATTTGATAAGTTTAGCTCCAAGAGAAACTAGTCTCCTTTCTTAATAACTGAGTCAAATAATATGTAATATAGGAGAAATGCTTCATAAACTACAATAATACCTTTCCAATCCTAATAAGATATGAACTTCTACTATTATCTACAAAATTGACCACTTATAAATCACTACAATCTTGGTTGGATTCACTACTATATGAATTCCAAAAATAACATGATAAAAAAATTATATCTCTAACTGTCAAAATGAACACTTGGATAGCTACACATATAGCTAATACTAATGCAAGATCTTGAACACCATTCACAAGTTCTCATCTGGAGAGCATACAAGAATATCATCAATTAAGGCTATCATAAATGAATTAAGGAATGGTTGCAACATGATATTAATTAGGTGCATAAACATTACTAGTATATTCATAAACCTAAACAAGAGCATTAAGAACTTGTAATAGTTTTATTAGGTATGAAATATATTCTTTGGCACATCCAACTTCTTAACTTGCATCTGATGATAGCCAGAATTTAGATTAATCCTTTAAGAAAATCATGAGTTAATTAAAGTTTTTTAAATAAGTCATTAATGAAAAAAAGAGGATATTTGTTCTTTACTATCACATGATTAAGATAACTATAATTAATCCATATTCAAACTCCCTTTCTTTCTTCATGTGCATAACATTAGAGCACCTTAAGAAAAAACACTAGGAAAAATCAAGCCTCTATCCATTCACTTGTGTAATTAAATCTTTAACTATGCTTGTTGTAATTGAGACATCTTTTAAGGGGCCTTTGAGATAGACTCTATGCTTGGTTGTAGTACATTTTACTTAGGTGGTATTCTAAGAAATTTTGTGTGGAACACATTTGAAACTTTTAAACTATAAGAATCTTATTTAAGTCTATATCTCTGAATGATATATCGATGTCATATCATAAATATGTTTCTTTTGAAAAATTTTAAAAAATACTTTATAAGATAGTAGGTCTAAAAAAACTAATCAAGGATGAATTTGAATCTCTATTTTCTTACCACCAGTTATTTGTAGCCTCAGAAGCTTCTACCAATAGTCCAAATTGATAATGAACTATGGTAAACAATCCATATCCAAGATGATATCATAACCACTAGGATCCATCACATGTAGATAACTAATTCACTATCTCTACTATATCATCATTAGCACATCCCTACATATATGATCCACTTGAGTCTCATATCCTTTAGTGGAATGCACTAGCAACCCCAAGTGAAGAGCACAACATCATAGATCTATCCAAGATATGATGCTAGGGCCTAGAAATTAATGACTAGCATTAGGATCAAATAAAAGAAACACAAAAGGTCTAAATCTTGTACCTTTTATATTCATCCTAGTGTTGGATTGTATGTCCATTGGTTGGTATGTTAGACCATACACTTGATCATGGGCTCTTTGCCTTACTACAACAACCTATCTAGTAGAAGTTCACATCCATATGCTACTAAAGGTCTATCCTTGCCCTTAGCCTCTACTACCACATAATACTACCTTGATCCAATGTCCTATCTACCCGCATGTATAATAATTCAAGTAGTTCTTCTAGATTAAACCAGACTATCCACATCTATAACATATAAAAGGGACTTTATATCCTACAAGAGGAACAAAATACCTAACTACTAACTACTAGTAGCCACCATCTCATTCTTTGTCATCATGTTCTTTATGATTCTACTTGAAAAAGCTAGGTCTCCCTCCATATTATGGTCCTCTCTTCTATTCCTACTTAGGTTCCATTCAATCTACATCCTTATTTAAACTCCTCTTTAAATGCATAGCCATCTCTCATGCATCATCATAAGAGTTGAGGCCAAAAGGTAAGAAATGTCACTTTAGGATTGAACAAAGTCTTCTAATAAATCTATTTACCCTATCATCATCATTTTACATAGCTACTAAACTTTGTAAACTATACATCATACTCTACTATAGACTAGTTTCCTTGATATAATCTATAGAACTCCTCCTCCTTAACATGAATATGCTCAGTGGAGATATATTTGTAATTGAAGGTATTGCAATAAGAATCATTGTCATTTGATATTTGATACAATCTAATGTAAAAATAAGTTAATAAATTTCACATCCACTAAATGCTCTAAATAATTGAATTTTTTTAAGTCAAAAGGGGACTTACAAATCACTAGAAAATTTGATAATGTGAGCTTGTGTTTTGACCAAATGTTAGCAAGTATAAAGTAAAATGATAGCATGCATGAACTAGCTAGTAAAAAGAAAATAAATGAAAAATTTATTTGCAATGCAATATGAAAGAGAACAAAGCATGCGTATAGTTAATAGAGAAACTGAGAAAGCAAAGTAGATCAAGAGCAAATCTATCAAAAACTATGTTCTTAAATCAAAGAAAAATGCTTAAATATATTTGATACAATATCAAAGATTGGAAAAATAAAAATTTAAAGCACACAAAATAGAAAATCCAATAAAGAAACCTACAATTCTATGATAGAAATCTTGTGAAATGGATCAAGGGTCAGGGATCATTAATAAGGAGCTATGTTATCCCATTTTCTCTCTAATGAATGTGCTTCATGCAGACCTAAAGAAAATGCTATAGATAAGAAGTTAATAAAAGATATAGAAAGGGAAATGAAATTAGATCTATGTTGATCTATATCCAAGGAACTATCCATGTTTTAGGAGGATAACATAATAGGGATATAAATGTATTAGCAAGGAGAAAAAAATTAGAAAGAACTCTAAGAAACTACAGGTCATAGATAGTTTTCTGATCATTTCTAAAAGAATGGTTATTATGCAATGAAGCTATTTTTGGAAAATTCTCCAAATGCCAAATATTACAAGTAGCAAGAGCCAAAAACTAGTCAATATCTTTCTACTTAGAAGAATCCTCCTATTTATAGGTCATAAATGCCTTGTAAATCATAAAGAAATGATGCATTAGGATGCACAAAATATTTTAGAAGATTTTGAATAGGAGTAAAAACATGTAGATAGCTAATATGAAAATGACATTAGACTTTAGAAGCAAGATTGACATCAAATGTAGAAGAGCAATATGATGTTATACATCAAGAAGAGTACTAAACAATCTAAAGTCATAATCAACACAGGAGATAATGTTGGATCTCAAAACTAAAGAGTGAGAGCATCTTAAATAAAAACATAGTAGGTGACATGAGATGTTATGTTTTGTGAATGATAAAGAAGAACTAAAAGAAATGTGGTTGATGGTGTAGTATGTAGAATTTGGAACTACTAAAGATAGCTTTGAGTTGCAAATCCATTAATTAAACTTGAAATTCTAACGTATGAAAAAAAGCTAATTTGGGTACAACATTATCTCCTCTTGATGCACACTACTAAAAGCTAAAGGAGAATCCATTAAGAAAAGATATAAGTTGTTAATTACCTACAAAAGAATTAAATAAAGTAGAATCATAGGGGAGACAATCTAAGATATCACTAATACACATATAGTGGAGTGCTATGCCATGAAGTGGGATGTGGCTAGATCCTAGAAATCATCTAAAAATATTAATAAAGCACTCCCTAAACCACACAATTTTGTCAATCACACCCCCAACGAAGTTAGGTAGAGATACTCATTTTACATCATCAATGAACAGAATAAAAAATGAAAGGGATAGAGAAATATAGGAAGATAGCTCAAAGCCAAAAGAAGAAGCAACAATATAAGGGAAAAAGCATGCTAGGAGCATTGCTAATACACCTATCATTAGGACAGTGCAATGGCACAAAAGTGGAACATGGCTAAATCCCTAAAACTAACCTTCTCCTTACCTCACTTAAATGAATATTCATACTTATGTTACTCTACACTCAAGCTTCCTCACTACATCAAGGCAAAGACACTCATTTAGCCTTACTAATGTTGAATATAGAAAATAAGGGATAAGGAAAAGAAGAGATAAATATAGAATAAAAGAGCAAAATTTAGACTATGAAAAGATAGAAAACAAAAAAGAAATGGAAGAAAAGAGGATATCACCCATACACCTATCATAAGGAAGGTACTATGCCATAGAAGTGGGACATTGCTAGATCTTACACACTATGATGAAAATAATGCCATATATATATTTTTGAAGTAATTCCTCCATATCCCACTAAAAAATATGTTAATTCATATCCTCACATGAAGAAAAGAGATATTTAGTGATTTAAAAATATCACTAATTATGTCAAGTACATAGAATTGCATAAGCTAGATAGGATAGAAAAATATCATAAAAATAGCTACAAAAATATTGGAATATAAGATAGAAAGAAGGAATAGTAAGTGAAATTGTGCAAATAAAATAGGCTTTAGAGAAAACATATTATCCCAACATAGTACATATCTCTTTGTAGTATAAAAAAGCTATTAAAATGTAAACTACCACTAGAAGGACACACATTCAGTCTTAGAAAGTCATAAAGTTTTATGCTATGAATTGGCTACATGTATTAGCACTTTATGAAGTTTCCATTGACAAGATTTAGAAACTAACATCCTTATAGATCAAAGAGAATATAGACACCATTTTGCAAAGATTGAACCACCATAATGGAACCTGCTAATTGAGGGAGAACTTTTTATATTTGGAGTTTGGAAAATGATGAAGAACTAGATTGCTGTCATGAATTTCTCTAATTTTGATACATCTGAAGTGGCAATGTTGGATATTTATTTGATATACATGTAGATGATAAATAGTATCATCTTGATGTTCTTCTATGAGATCTAGCTCAATGCATCGCATGTTGATGTTGTCCTAATCTAAATACCAATTATGAAAAGTAACATGGAGAGGTGAGATACAGAGTTCAACTTGAAAGATTACCTCATAACCATAAGTTAGAAAATATGAGGTATCACCAATGGTTATATGAAAAGTAGTATAGTCGACCCATAGAACTTGGGATAGCTTTATGTTCTATTTGCATTGGATTTTATTAACCATAGTATAGAGGAAATGAATAAGAGTTTTACTATTGGATTCAACTTAATTGTTAGATTGAGAGTAATAAAATGATTGGGTAAAAAATTAAATAGAGTAAAAATTAGATACCTCCTTACTTTTAAATTAAGGTTCATTATCAATTACACTTTGGAGAGGCATACCAAAGTGAGTTGTTATGTGGTCAGAATGAAATGATAGATGAAGTAGGATTTGATGGAACATAAAGGAATAACTTCTACCTACCTAGTAAAATATTGAGTAGTAATTAGAATAAATTGACTTCTAGAAGATGAATGAAGAATAATAAAATCAATAAGTTCTAAACTCCATTTTTAAAAGGATCATGTAATTTGAGATAGGTTGAGTTCTTGTGAAGGAAAATAGATAAGTGATGCATGTCTTTGGTAATTATTACATATCTTGACTAGATGGTAAGCATAATTAGCTAAGGTTGGTCACCAATAGCCTAAAGAAATGATGCAATTTTTCAAGGAGCATGATCCTAAGTATCCAGCATAAACTCTTAAGTGAACCTAGTCAAGGATTATCTTAGATGTCATAGGACTAAGATAATATAGAAGAACGCCGATAGAAGAAACTCGACAGAAGATATTAGGATTTACTAATCAAAATTATTAAATAAATTTATGTAAAGCATTCTTTTGAATAGCCATAAGATGATTATGAGTTTCCCCAATTTTGAGATAATGAACATCAACATATTATTGATTCTCATCATTTTTGTTAAAAATACTTATGTAGTTATAGGAAGATTACATAATAAGTGTTAGGAAAATTGATTATATAAGTTGATTTTGTATAGATAAAGGATCACCATGACTTATAAATGTTGCAAAAGCATTAGCAAGCATGTTTTTAGAGTACAAAATGTAATTCAAAATATAAGTAAAAAAGAAAAGGTTAAGTTCCTTAGCCATTTCTAGATAAGAAACTAAGTGAAAAGCCTTACATTCATATTCATCATTAACTTAATTTATGATGAGTTGAGAGTCACCATCCATAATAATACTCTTAATATATTTTTATAAGGCTAGTGAGAGGTCTCGTATTAGAGCCTCATATTCTACTATATTGTTAGTGTAATGAAAATCAAGCTTTTTAACCAAGTACAGAACTTGTTTATTAGAAAGAATAAAGATGCAAGCTACACCAAATTCAAAGAAATTGTTTGTCCATTGAAATAGAGGATAACATTTGAATACTTAGCATTAGTACATAGGCTATAAATAATATCAGTTAACTTAGAAGTAGAGATGAGATCAACAATGGGTTAATGTTTTACAAAATGTTTAGATAGAAAATAAATGTCAAACTTAATAAGAAAAGTATTCCAATGAGATAGGTAGTGATTGTTGGAAGGATTATTAGTAATGATTTTAAGAATTTTATCTTTGTGAATAACAAATATCTTAGCATTGAGAAGGCAATGTCTCCACTTTTTAAGAGTGAAGACCAGACTTAGATAATATTTTTTGATATTGGAGTACCTAGTCTCACAATCTAAGAAAGAATAATATATGGAATATATGAAAAGATCAACTCCATCTTCTTTCCTTTGAGAAATTATGGTGGATATAGTATGGTTGGATTTAGAAAGATAGAGGTAAGAAGCTTGATGAAATTATGGAGAATGCAAAATGGGAAGAATGATCAAAACTACTTTGATGGATTCAAAGGATTTTTGACACTTCTTATCCCAAATAAAAGAGGTAGATTTGTAAAACAAGTGAGTTAAGGAATGTAGATAATTAGTGACATTTGAAATGACAAGGTGAATTAATTGAATATGACCTTGCAAACTTCACATATCTCAAATGTTTCTAGGTGATGCAAGATTTAGGATAGTCTTAATCTTATGAGGGATAATATTGATGTCATCTTGTGATATAGAATAACTTAACATCTTACATGTAAGGATCCAAAAGATGCATTTCTTGGAATTAAGACATAGGTTAAACTTGCCACAGTGAGTTAGAACTTATACCAAGTCAAAAGTGTGATCAATCACTAGGGTAGATTTGATGGTCAAATTATCAATGTAGTTGTTAACTATTTTGAACATCATGTAATTGAAGATAAAAGTCATAGTTCATTGATAGATATCTCTAGCATTCTTGAGTCCAAAAGACATTTTAGTTTAGCAAAATGTTCCTAAAGGAGTCATGAAAGTGGTATATTATTAATGCTCTAGATTTATCTATATTTGATTATAACAAAAAAAAAAACCATTCGTAAAGGATAGAAGAGTATGTCCAATTATGGAATCCACAAGCTTATTGATATTGGGTAAAGAAAAGTCATTCTTAATAGTGACCATGTTAAGATCTTAAAATTCAATGCGTATACCAATGTTACCATTATTTTTGGAAACTACAAAAATATTAGAAATCCAATCACAATAGTCAACTAGGTGAATGAATCTAGCATTATAGGGTCTAGTTGTTTTTGTCTTTGTAGAAAAATCTATAGTTGGATTATTTTTTCTAATCTTCTATTTAATAGGTTTGAAACCTTATTTTAAAATGATTTTATATTGTACTAGCTTTGGGTCTAGACTGAGAATATCATTGTAACCCCAAGAAAAAGCAATTGAATGCTTTTATAAAGTCACTAAGATGTCCTGCCAAAGCTCTTGAAAAAGAAGTGTACTTAGTGATCATTAGTTAAAATAGGATCTTGATCAAGAAAAGAGAGGTCTCATTGAGGTAGGATTTCATTCTTCATAATCTCTAAAGAGGATACAATAGAAGTTAAACCTATTTTTAAATAAAGAAAAGAGAGATTTAAAGTTTGACATACCTAGCATATAGGATGACTTAAGATTAGAGGTTGAAGTAGAGAGTCTGGAGAGGTATTCATGTTCACCTAGACCAAAATAAAAAAAGAGTAAATCTAGTTTTAGAGTCTTGAAAAGAAATAACACAAGATGTCTAAACTGAATGATGTCAAAATATCATACAAATTAAGACTTATAGGACATGCATTATTTGTTAAGATATAAAAGTAATAAAAAAAAGAAAAGTTTAGCACCAAAGCTTTCATTTTTATTTGAGCACTTTGGTGAATTAAATGAGAGTAGATAGCAATAGGTAAGAATCCAAGGGTGGGATTAGTGGTAGTAGGGGACTATCTTAACCCTACTTACTCCATCCTAGAGCTCAAATGTAAATTTTTTGAATCCTAAGTAGAAATTATTATAGAGTTTACCACTATTCCTCTAGTTTTTCATAGTAAATACTTCTATTATTTTAAAATTTTGAGTATATTTTAGTAGCAACTATAATGCTAGCATATATTCAATATGAATTTATGTTTTACTAGAGTTTTCAAGCATTTATTTAAGCTTTGCATTTAATTTTGTTATGGGAATCAATAACTCTATGGTGTTAACCTAGATTTTAAGGATTTTAAGAAATTCTTAGATTTACTACTAGAAATTTTATTCATGAGTTAATTTTTTTGGATTTAAATTCCTAGATAGGAAACATGTTAGTTATCCAATTTTTATAGCAAATTTACAATTGGTTTAAGGAAGATCACATTATGACAGAGGAGGGAATATAGGCCATTTAGTGTTGATAGCACATTATTGTTGAAAACTCAAACCGTTAGGGTAATATTTGACATTCCAACCTCTCAAATTTTTGTAGAAAGATATGTTAGCATATTAAGAAATTAAAGTAAATTTTAAGCTATTTTTTCTTCGCCAAAACTAACTTTAACATGGTTATGTAGGTTCATTAATTCACATGTACAAAGTCCAACTCATTTGGAATATTTGCAAAATCTATTATGAAATCTTTCCTAGTATCAAAATTGGCAACCTCATGTGATGCCCCATTTTGATGCACAGTGCAAGAGATTAAAGCTTTATAGATTTTGGAGATAGTACAATAGCTGAGGATGGCTTCATCCTTTATGGAATGAAATCCATGAATAAAAATCAAGTGGATAAATGAATCAAGAATCATCGTGAGGTCTAAAAGTATAAGCATATACTTACTACTTATTAGTAAAAAGGTTCAATAAAAAATTGTACTAATAGTTAAATGTACTTATTTATAGCTCAAATAAATGTTAATGATACAAAATTCATTAATGTCACAGTGGCAATAAAAGTATTTGAAGTAAGATCTATTAGTGGAGCACAAAGCACTTATAATTGGTTGTTTAAAGAAGAGGATGCCAAATATTTCAATAATTTTGATAGGATAAGAATTTTGTCTACTTTAGGACTAAAGCATCCCTACCCTAGTGCAATAGAATGTGTGGATATAAAAATCTGTTTGGCATAGAAAGCTATTTTTTTTATTCATGTAGATTGAAAATAAGCTATTATGACTTGGAAATCAACTACATTAAGGCATTGGTTAGGCTTCCCAAAGAAGAAAATAAAGATTGATAGTTCAAAGACCTGAAGAAGTTATTCTCCTTGTTTATTGAGAGGCTATTTTGCAATAAGATTAGTCTAATGTAGGAGTTAATACCCAACTGATTGTATGGATTGTATGAGGCAATATCCTAAGGATAGCCAACTAGGCTCTAATGATCTATTAGGGGGTAGTCAAGGAGATGGAGAAACTACCTCATAAAGAAAAAGGGAAAGAAGAAAATAGTGAGAAGGAGGCTTAATTTTTTCTTTTACTATGGATTAATAAAAATAGTGATAACATTATTTTAGAGTTGGTAGACATTATTTTACAGGTAGGAAAAAGCTTGTAGGCATTATTTTAGAGGTAGAATTTATGCCCCCATTATACCAATACTTAGGAAGTTTGCTAAATGCATATAGCATCAGTAGTAATGATCCTTTGATAACAATGTCAAAGACTAGAGAATAAGTGGATGCTTAAATGTCTAAAAGTATTGAAGAGCTATATAAGAAAATAAGTCAAGATGTGAAAGTAAGGAAGGAGGGGATTTTGGAGAGTGTTTGCAAAACCATTAAGAAGGAAAGATCTTTGAGAAAGAGAAAATATCTTTTCCAGGAGGAAGACATCTCCTCAAAGATACCTAAAGTAAAGATCTTCCATAAGAAGATAGAAGGGAGAATAAGCAAGTTTATATTTTAGTTGGTTATACTTTGCTAAATTTAAATAACATGATGTTACTCTTTTTTTAAGTTTTAACATTGATGAAGAATAATGTGGTATAAAGACTTTACTTACTTTGTAGAAGCTACTTGGGAAAAGAAAGCCTTGGAAAGAGAAGAAAAGAAGCTATGTTCTAGCCTTTCTTACATTTCCAAAGATCAAAAGAAAGGTATGAGCAAAGAGAACTTAGATTTTCAAAATGAATCACTTTCATTAGAGGAAAATGAAGAGGGGAATAGAGAAAGTTTAACTTATTTTTCTAACCTCTCTTGACTTGAACCTTGATGAAATAGGTCAGGAGGAGCAATAGAGCTAGGAGAGAGGAACTGACAAGCTACTAGAGATAGAGATCCATGCTTTACCTCCTACTAATATGACTCCTGCAGCTAGTAAACTAATTTTAACTAATGTAGAGATTTGTAAGTAGATAAATGAGGTGACAAGTTTAAAACTCTCCACATCATTTATTAAGTGAATTTTGTTGTTACATTAGAGTTTATATGTCATTTTATAGATGTCAAAAAGACTTAACCCATTCTTTATCTTTTCCAAATATGAAAAAGGAAATGTAGGATTGTATCAAGGATAAGAAACTAATCTTGAAGGGTTTAGAAAAATACATAAAAAATAAAATTAATCTTAATCTCTTCATGAAAAGGTTAGTAAACTAAACATTATTATTGAAGAATAATATCTAATGTTAATGATAGAGAATCTAACATTCTTTGTTTATTGTGCAAAAATAAATATTGAGCTAAATAAGGATCTTGTAACATTCCATGATCAAATAATAAATGTAGATGTAGCAATAGAAAAGATAGCTACAGAACAAATAAGTGCATCTCTCAACTATGTTAAGGATATGGGGAAATTGGCCATAAAAAAACAACATAAATAGCATACTCATAGGATCATTGGAGCAAGTGAGTAAGAAATAACAAGAGCATGAAAGATAAATAAATATGTTATATAATTAGGTGGAGAATTTAGAGGTTGAAATAAGAGGTAGTAATATGATCAGACACAATCCTCCTTCCCATGCATACTAAAGAGAAAAGAATAAATCTATCGAATTTTATAGGACTTTAATGAACTAAAAAATGTCAACATTATCCATAACACATTCCATGACTAGTTTAAGAAATTCTACGATAGCATAAGAGAGCTAGGGTAGAAAGCATTAGATAAATAAGAGATGATATAAAAGAGGATCCCTAAAATTGTTAAAGAAAAATAAGAGCCTATTTGTATATGAGAAAATAAGAATTATATTCAGTAAATAGACTAAGTTAGAAGATTTATTTGAAAGTTTTTCCAACAATGTGATCATTACCATGCTAGAAGAATAGCAAAGGGACTCACAAGAAAAGCCTACAGAAGAGGGTGATGATGATGATATTAGCCTAGATGTATGATGAGGAATGGGCTAATATTCTATGAAGGATTATAAGCTTAGCTTTTAGCATGTTAGATACAACTAACTTGAGCTTATAAGAGATAAAAGAAAGGAAATTTGAGATGTATTAAGAAACCCAGGGTAAGCATCAAAATTTTAGAAAGTTATTTTGTGTTATTCCTTACAATGATAAACATAACTAATAATATTCCTGTTTTGATTTTGTATGAAGATCTTGAAGAAAGCAATCAAAGACTAGTAGTAGAGCCCACTCTCATGCATATTGATGAGGAGGAAAAGGAAGAAATTACTAGGAATAAATAAAGCTTAGCTTTGATGTCTAAACATTATTTTTGAACATGTTAATTATGTCTACTATACAAAATTAATTTTTTATAAAACCTTAAGTACAAATAATGTTTTAAGAAATAACATGCCACATCAAATGTCATGACATGCACTAGCTATAAAAAATTTTAGAAATATAAATCATGATTTTTTTACATCATTTTCTAATTAAACATTTTTATGTTATGATAGTTAGAAGAATGAAGAAATGTGTTAATGATAAGTAATCGCTTATCTCATTAACAATGCCAAATAATAATAAGCAAATAATGAAAAGACACTAATAAAGGCTTAACACAAAAGTCAAATGTGATCCTAACATGTGCTAGGAGATGTCAATCATTTAGAAAAGGTAGCAAACAAAAGATAATATATTCTATTTAAAAAGTAAAGAATAAACAACATGATTCCATGGTATAAGTTCATCTTCTAACGACCATTGTTATGTATTACAATGATTACAAAAATGACATAGAGAACTAACATCAAACTATTTACCATGTATCATTACCTAATAATAGTAAACAATAAAGGTGAAAGAAATAGAATTTTTTCTAATAGGTACTAATAGATGTCTACCACTTAAGGGATGTAGAAAACAAAGCTAGTGAAAGATATGAAAGCTCATGCATCTAGCATTATAATATTAGTAGTGAAATTTTGAGCAATAGAGTGAGATGGATCAAAGAATTTTTTTCTTTTTATTCAAAGATATATTAAGTTCTCTAAAGCCAAAAATAACAAACTTGATGTCAAAGTTAGACTCATTTTTTAGGTTTATTAAGTTTGCAATTATAGTAGAATTCTTAGAAGAGAAAGAAATTATAGACTTACCTATAGGTTCAATTTTGATAACAGTTAGACTTCATGATCTAACCAAGAGACACTCAAAATCTACATATCAGCTAAGATGTTTATCTCATGATTATGGAAAAGAAAGTAAATATATTAATGTATAGGAGATAATACTACATGATGTTGAGCTAGCCAAGGAGGTCTTATTATTCTAGTGATAGTAAGAAATTTACATGTAATCATAAAAAGGGTTTCAAATTGCATAGATTCACCTACTATAAATGGAAACATAATGGAACCCATGACCTAGCATTAAATGAAATGATATTAGTATATTTTTCGTTGAAAGCTACCTAATCATGGAGATCAATACACTTGATCATAATTCATGTGATCACATTAAATCCAAAACTATCACCTAACATGTATCAATGAAATTAAAGCACCATATGACATTTTCATGGTAATGTAGAGTGGTAGTTGACAAATATCCCCTACAAATCTTCCTTGATGTTCTCATCATGGAAGTTCAAATTATCTAATCAATAATGAGAAGCTTGAAGGAAGAAAGATATAGTTTATGTCTAAGCTAGGATATCATTTGGGATCATGATTCTCTTAAAAATATCATATAAGATAACATGATGTCCTTTATAGGTTTCTATGAGTTCATAAAAGGACAAGTTAGTTCCCTTCAAATGCAAAATAGTATTCATTTTTTGTAGGACATTATTATCCATAGATTGAAATGTTCATTGGGTAGGTGCCATCATGACTAGCTATATGGTATTAGATTAAGATGGGAGGCTACTCAAAAAATTAGTCTCCTATTGTTTCTAGAAAAAAACCTTCCTAGATATTTTAGAAGATTACTGCTATGCATTAATAGTTTTTTGTTTCTTCTTGTCTTATTTTAACATGTTAGTCTACTAGCTACAGGTAAAGATTCTTACTGGAGGTGATAGAAAAGAATGAGTGGATGTTTAAGATATAGTAGGTGAATGGGTATTTTAGGAATTAGCATGATATGAAACAAGATGGAAATAAGAAGGATGGATAGGTTGAGTAACAAAAGTGGATTAATGAAGATGAGTAATAGCATGAGATATGACTAAGCTTTAGTTATTTGGAATAGCATGAATGTGATAGGAAGATGTAGAAAAGTGATTTAGCTTTACCAAAGTAGAAATGTAATCAGAATAATGAATTACAAAAGGTTTTTAAGATTGCATTAGAAAATATTGATGATGCTTGTAGTCAGGCCAATGAATGATGTAGGGCTTACTAGGTGGAAAGTTATGAGCTTTGTGATCATGCTTAAAAGCTAAAATAGTATTTCTAGCTTCCAAAGGGTTTTGAAAGACTTACAATTATTGATTATGTATATGCATAGTAAATGTCTCACATTCCACCACTATCTTACCTTATCTATGAGATTGTGAATTTCATTCTTTAGATTCTTGTAGTTATCTATGTTATGAACAGTAGTTTTATGATAGTAACAACACTTTTGATAGTCATGCTACCTAGGCATATTAGGATTACCTACTTGTCTCTAAGAATAATCTATTGCTAGAAGCTAAATGTGATGGTAACATGCTCTTGTTTGATCTTAAACTTGCTTCCTCTTAAGGTGTTCATTTCTAAGAAGATTATTAAGAAGGATAGAGTAACTCATGGGTATCTTAGTGTGCTGATCCTTATTTCTTTAAGGTATATGCTACTAGGAGGAAGATGAAATTAGCTAAAGAAGAATTATTTTTTCCCTTATAAAAATAAGAAACATCTTGAGAAGTTGGTTACCACTTCTCTTGTTTTATAGCTTTATTTGCTTTGCTAAGGATTGACAAGAATTCTTGGTCACTACATAACTTCTTTAATATGTATGGTATTAACAAAAAAATATTTAGAGAATGAGGCTTAATATAATTCATTTTCTTTTAAATTTATTCAATAAACATAGCTTCAAATATGTCCTATAGGTGGAATTCCTCCTAATGATATGATAGTTTGGTCTATGCTACTATCCATCAAGAGATGAATTTATCGATAGGCTCATTTGGAGCTTTCTTAATGGCTAAAAAGAACCTAACACTAGTACCTTGAGGAATTTTAAACTTAAAACATTGAATGAAAGCTATAAGTAGTTACTCTAGATAGATAATAAATCCATGAGGCAAGGATCTATATCATTCCAAAGCTCTTCTAGAAAGAGAGTTATAAAAGAATCTCAGCATGATATAAGGATAAGGAGCAAGAAGCATGCATTCATTCCTAAATATGACAACATGATTTATAGGATTATCATTTTCACCATTGTAATTTGTAAAATATGACAATGAAATTTCCCTAGGTAAAACCATGTAATGATTAAAAACATCAACGGCTAGAACACCAAGGACCACAAGTGCATAGCCTAAACCTAAATCCACGCAAGGGCCTACCATAGGCAAAGAAACGACACCTTGAATAGTTTGGTTGATCAAACAAGGACTTACGAAATGCAATGGGGGTGTAGCATGGTTAGTTGTGGTGCTAATGCGAGACAATACTAAAGGTGGAAGTGATGTTTGCAGTTTTTGCAATGTCAGTGGGATTGAGCGTAGTTAAAGGCACCTAAGGGGCAAGAATAGTCAAGGGTTTTAGCACGGTAGATGGTGTTAATGCATGAGGACCACCACTGAAGTGTAGTTTCAAACATGTGAAATGGTGGAAAATGCAAATAAATTGTAGAGAATGTAAAGGAACAGAGAAAATAAAGTGTAGTCACAATCCCTGAATTGTCTGGCCATGAAGACTAGTGTTCTACTAATGCACCCATGTTTTTTGGGTAGGCTGTTATGGTGTACTACCAAATGTGATGTTTTGTGGAAATGCATGGGGTCCTATAGTGGTATGCAACTTTTCCTCTTTGCTAGTTTGCCAATATGCCCTTGATTTACATATGAAGTTTCACCCTTATTGCATTGAAGATGTAGGTATTTATAAGTCTAGGATTAGTAAGGAATGCATGATGGCTACCATGTGGTGGATGGGATAGCTGGAACTATGCTCAACATAGTTATTGTTCATGTGGTATGCTAATGGGGTTGATGGCATCGATGGTGTTATGCTTTGCTACACTCTGCCAAACTCTACAGAACTTTGATTACACTGCCAATTACATGTGTGTGCACTAAGAGGACCATGAGGTACCTAAAAAAAAACTCAGAGACTACACTCTGTGGGACTACGGTCTTCACACTCTCGCATGGGGTCAAGCATAGCTACAATTTTGGGACAAAAGGGGATACAAAAAAAAAGTATTTTACTCACTACACTTGCAAAGGTGAGTTGACTACATTTTGGAGCTAAGCTAAGCATCATTGCTATACTATGGAGGTTGCTAGAGATTATCCTTGCTGACTACACTCTTCTAAAAAGTAACTACACTCCCAGCTGGGGGTGAGAATAGTCTCAAGACTAAGGCAAAACTTGCATAACTAGCCTTCTATTGACTACATTGTCCACAACTATGTTGTCTATGTTCTAAAATGGTGTGCTTGGAAGAGAGTGTAGTCTCAACACTTAGGCAAAATTTCAAAATTTTACCCTCCAATTGACTAGGCTCTCTACGCTCCATAAAGGGGTTAAGTGTAGTTACCATACTTTGCCAAAGTTTGTAGTTGGGATGTCGTAGTTCAGATTTGGTGGTGTTTCATTAGCCCCTCTTTGTTGACGTCTAGAGGAGTAGCTTGAGAAACGTTGACAAAGAATAGCAAAACACCATAGTAGACTTGGCATCAACATTACTCTTTAGTGTGTGATTGAATATCACTGCACCATGCTCAAGAGTGTTCTAGATAGTGGTATGTGACATGGTAGGTGAGAAGTGGGAGTAAAAGGTGAAGGTGATGTGCTAGGGATATAAGGAAAGATGAGGTGCAAATGAGATGTTATGATGCAAAGACATCATAGGTAATGGTGACCATGGCACTAGAGTGCCTTGCCCTTAAAAACATTGACCTCTTATCAGAGTGCTTATGAGGGGGTCAAGGTGTAGGTTCAAGGATGGGCTAGCTATAGAATGACTTTGCTACTAGATTTCCTGGTGACATGACTTCCCACTTTTTTTGACAAACCTTCTTTAGGCTCTACACGTTATTGAATGCTTACTGTGAAGTGCTTCCCATCAAGTGAGTTGCATGTCACTAGATGGACTTTGCTTTGTCATTGGTGCAATTGCATCGTGTTTGTACGACAAGTGTTTCCTCCTCAAGATGACTTGCATTACATCTGCCTAAGCTTTGATCAATTAATAGAGGCTTCCTATAGGATGACTTATGTTATGTCCACCTTAGGCTCTGAAGCTTGACTTGAAGAGGGTGCCATGTGGTCACAACACATGAGCATGAAAAAGGTTTGCAATATTACTATGTAGGGAATGAAAGGGTATTGAGATATAAGAGTAGATGTGAGTAGGCTATGATGGGATAATAGGAATATGCACTCTTGAGAGGTTTATCTAGTCCAATCATGCACATCAGAGTAATGTGATGACTTGTTGCTATGATGAGATGCACTTTTGCATGACTACCTAGGGCTTCATCCTACAAACACAACTTTAAGAAGATGAAAAAATTACATAATACATAAATGCAAATAGACTGTAGATGAAAAAATGTAGAAGGCCACATCAGTGACATAGGTTGCATAGATTGTAAGTGCTTTATTTTGGAACTGCAATGTGCTCACTCACTTGATGTAGAAGGATGGTTGTAGTATGCTCACTCACTTTCTTGCAGATGGATGAAAAGAGTTATTAACAAATGATCATGAACCTAGTTTAAGGTCTTAGTAGACCATGGCTCTACTAGTTTAAGGTCCTAGAAGATCATTGAGCCCATTTTGAGGTCTTGGCAGACTGTGCTATGCTAGTTTAAAGTCTTAGTAGACTACTCTATGCTTTTTTAATGTCATAGTGGATGGTTATGCCAATTTAAAGTCATAGTAGACATTCATGCCAATTTAGCATTGTAGCAGATGTCTGCTTATCTTGCTTCATTAATGTGTAGTGCTATATGCTAGATGTAGTACAATTTTAAGTGCGAATGATTTACTGTATTGGCAAGCCTGTTTCCATCTTGATCAACAAGCTTGAATGCTCTGTTGCTAAAGGCCTTAGTGACCAAGAAAGGCCCTTCTTAATTGGCTGAGAATTTATTTGTGGGTTCATGAACAGCCTTGAGGACTAGGTTCCCATTCCTAATTGGGTGTTGATGCTAGTTGTGATGATTCTTTAATTTTTTCCTTTCTTAATACCATTCAATGTAATCGAGTGTACATGTGCACTCCTCCTCCATTGAGTCAAGGTCTACGATTCTCAACTCATTGTTCTAACCTTCATTGATGAAGTCCAAGAGGATTATCTAGAGTGATGAAACTTGTAATTCAAGTGGTAAAACTACTTTAGATTTGTAGATGAGGTTATAAGGTGTCATACTTGTTGTTTGATGCATTATGTGTTAGGCCCAAAGTGTGTAGACTAGTTACTGATGCCATTTTTATTTGTTGTTTCTTAGCAACTTCTTGAGGAGGTTGATGATGATCTTGTTTGTGGCATCCACTTGGCCATTTACCTAAGGATAGTATGGCAATGGAAAGGAGTGCTTGATGCCAAAGTGCTCATAAAAGGCTTTGGTTTCGATGTTGTTAAATTGTGGACCATTGTCCATCACTATGGTCATCGACAAGCTGAAATGGGTCAATATGTTGTCCAACATGAACTTGCAAACCTACTATGATGTTGTCTTCCTAAAGTGAATAACTTTGACCCACTTGGTAAAATATTCTGTTGTGGTTATTGTGAAGCTATGCCCTATAGAGGACTTAGGCATTATGAGTCTAATGATGTCTAGGCCCCAGCATTGGAATGACCACATGATTTACATTATATGCAATTCAGTTGGTGGCACATGCATTAAGTTGTTATGCCACTAATAAGTGTCACATGTTTTGACTCAATAGATGCAGTTTCTCTCCATATAAGAACAATAATAGCCTACCATCTAATTTTTTCTACCATTTCCCTAGGTGCTATGTGACCTTCACAAAGTCCTTCATGGACTTGCTCAATAATTATTTTTGCTTCATTTTTGCCTATGCAGGTTAGCAATATGTCATCATAGGATCTGCAACATAATGTGTTATCACCTACAATGACATACTACCATGAAATGTTGTGTACTATGTCTTTTTGAGCTGTAGTTAAGTGTTATGAAGGCTCACCTTGTAGAAGGTATGCCTTGATGTCATTGTACCACTCTTTTGCATGGGTGGTGCTAATTGTGGCTATTGATGCATCTTCAATGGTTTGCATGATAGGTGTAATGCAATCCATCACCGAGGTGGGAAATGTGTTGAACACGCTAAGCACTATGCTAAGGGCTAATGTTGCAAGTGCATCAACAATGACATTTTTGTTTCAGGGAACATGTTGGACATTAGCAACTATAAAGTGTTGGAGCAAGTGTGTTGCTAGGTCATAGTAAGGCTACAAATGTTGTGCTTTGTAGGCGTAAACCCTTATTTACCTGATTGAAAACTAGTTATGAATCACCTCAAGTCACTATGCATTGGATCCCTAGGTCACATGCTACAAGGATGCCTTAGAGAAGACCTTCATGCTCCACCATGTTGTTGGTGCAAGGAAATGTGAAATGATATGTGAAAGGTCAGACCTTCCCAAAGGGAAGCATGATAATAGTAGTGATGCTACCCCCTTGAGAGGTTGAAGCTCTATCAAAATACAGGAGTGCCTCATAATTTTTAGGCACTTGGCTAATACTGCTAACATGCTTGTCTAAGAACTTAGGGTCTATGGTAACTTGATCATCTACTAGTAAAGCTGTGAGTTATGCAGCTTATGCTTGACCTTTTGTTGAGGCTTGCATGACATAATGCAAGTCAAACTTCATTGTTATTACCTTCCACCATGCAATGCAACTAATTTTGGATATATTTGTTGTTATTGATCAGAGTATGTTGTTCTTGCAAATGATGTTAACCTGGCTATGAAAGAGGCAATGCCTTCACTTCTTTAGTGAGAAGACTAGAGCAAGATCATACTTCTCCATGTCATTTTATCTTGTTTCATGGGCTATTAATTCATGGCTTAGATAGTAGACTGGGACCTGTATGCCATCATCTCAATTTTTTGCAAAGTAGAGAAGTGATGGACATGTCAAAAGTGGCAAGGTATATGTAAAAAGGCTTGTATCCTTGTGGAGGATGAACCATGGGCAGTTGTGCTAACTCTTACTTAATTTTGTTGAATGCTTGTTGGCACTAAGCTATCAATTCAAAGTGAGCTCCTTTCTTGAGAAAATGTTGCATTGGTCGTAGCTTGTTAGTGAACCAAGCAATAAACCTACGTATGAATTGTATTCTACCTTGAAACCCTCATAGCTCCTTAAGGTTAGCCAATGGTTCTAAGTTGGTTATGGACTTAACCTTATCAAGATCTATGTGTATACCTACTTTGGATACTACAAAGCCAAGCATCCTACTCATTATGATGCCAAAAACATACTTCTTAGGATTTAACCTAAGCTAGTGTTTTATGCAACATTTAAGCACTAAGTCTAGGTCACTTGCATAGTTGTGAACCACTTTGGATTTAACTACAATATCATCTACATAGTCATTGAGCAAACTCACCATGTAGTCACTAAAGATGTACGTCATTGCATGTTGGTATGTTACTCCTACTTTCTTTAGTTCAAAAGGCATCATTGTGTAGCAAAACATACCCCAAGGGGTCATGAAGGTTGTATTGAGCTAGTGCTTAGGGTTGATCCTAATCTGGTTGTAGCCCAAGAACCCATCCATGAAGGACAACAAGGCATGTCTAGCCATGATATCAATTAGTTGATCAATACTGGGCAACAGGAAGCCATCTTTGATGGTTACCTTATTTAAGTCCCAGAAGTCTATGCAAATGTATATACTTCAATTTTTCTTGGGCATAACCACGATGTTGGAGATCCAATCTACATAGTCAATAGCCCAGATGAAACCATCTCTGTAACACTTGATGATCTCATCATGAAATGCTAATGGCACCTCAGGTCTAACCTTTTGCACTCTCTACTTAACTAGTTTGATGCAAGGATCAAGGATGATGTTATGATAAACCAGCCAGGGATCTAAGCCTGGCATGTCCTTGTATGACCATGTAAATGCTTTGATGTTATCATTAAGTACTTTAGAAAGGTTGTGAGCATGTTGGGATTCTAGTGAGAAGCTTAATTTTAGTGTTCTCACCTCTTCGCTGCAAGTTTTCATAGGGATTTCAATAAGGGGATCCTCTATGATGCCCCCTACCTCTAGGTAAAGGGCCTTAACTAGATGGTTAGGCTAGTCTAGTGGTGCTTCTACAGGTGCCATGTATTCATTATAGGCTATAGGCTTGAGGTCTAGGTAATGAGGGTCAATGCATTGCTTAATGTTACCATAAGACCCCGTGAGGACCAAAGGTGAGAATATCTGCTCCTACATAGCCATGTCATGTTTGTAGAAAATAAAGTAGAAAAATGTCAAGTGGCACCTCTTTGACAAATTTAATATGCATGAATGAGAAAAGAAATTCATTAAAATTTTCTTATCATTCATGTAAGTTTCCATGAGAGGTAAACATGTTTATGCTAGTTTTAGGCCCTGATAGGCCATATGCATGTCAGTTTTAAGTCTTAGCGGGTCGTGGATGTGCCAAACATGTTGTTCTAGGAAGGGCTAGTCATGCATGGGAGTGAGTTAACATGCATGCTTGTAGGGTAGTGAAAAATCATTATTTTGAGCTCAGGATGATTGACTACTCTCTCACCTAACTATGCTTTTCACGCTCGACAACAGTATGCTTGGTGCAAGTGTAGTCCCGATTTGGTAGGTCATTAATGACTGAGAGAGAGTATATAAACATAGTTTTACCATGGTAACTTCTTCATTTTTTACCTTTAACCATAATTTCAAGAGAGTAGTCTTGTTTTTGCCTCTGATGTTGCTATCGATTGAGAGCATAGTCATAGAAAAGATGATGTACTAAAGTGCATACCTTCACCAGAGGTTTATGAATGTCACTGAAGGGAATAGGGCACTGAGCCACCTACTATGGGTGCTTATTGAGGAGAGTAGGGCATCTACATTAGCTAGGTACACTGACTATGCTCTTCCCTTACCTTTATTTCATTTCTTATTCTTTGTTTTTGTAAGGATTTAGGAAGAGTAGTCTTGTAGTGTCACCTGCACGCCTTGTAGTGGTGGTGGAAATCATGGTCATGTGCCATTTGTGGTGTGGAGTGCTGTTAGAGAGGGTTTTTACCTCTATTGGAATTTTTGGCACTAGTTGGACCATAGATTCGATGTAGGAGGGTGTAGGAGAGGAGATATGATTTTACATTTTTTTCTTTTTTGGCTTTTTGGGCCTGCATAGGATCTGGGGCCCCATAAACTATGCTCTATGGCTCAGTCACAAGGTGGTCACCACTAACATGGACATTGGGGTTTCGTGACAGTGAGAGATGCTAGGGTTGACACAGCAAGGGAGGCAAGGCGAGATATGTCTCTGCATCCTCATTATTTTTCTTCTTCTTTTTGTTATGTAGGGACATCCCTATAGACTACGCTCTAGGCCATAGGCATAGGGCTGTTAGTGTCATCAATGCAAGTTGAGGTTTTGTGGATTATGCCTACCATAATTTAGAACTCTATCATGCACCACTTCTACCTTCTTGTTGGCTGCTACCTCACTCTCACTGCACGAGGGTTTCAACACTATGGGACTATGCTCTAAGGGTTTTGGACATCTACTTGATGTTTTTTGCCCATGCTGGGGGTTGTGGTAAGTTGCACCTCTAGAAATGGTGATGAGGAAAGGGAGAGGACTTTGGCAAGACCTAGTAGTGCTAGCAAGTGTAATGTTGTGTGAAGACTATGCTTTCCATGGTTATAGTTAGGACTATGCTCTCCACTGGTTGAGAGTGTAGTTATTGGATTGTTGCCAAGTGTTTGTACAAATGTCTATTGCTATGGGACTATACTCTCTATGCCTTCGAGTGTAGTTGGGGTAGTCCAAAGTTAGTCAAAATTTCATTAATCATGTGTAATGCTAAACCTACAAAAAAAATTTGTATCTTGGTGAGTGTCAAGCATGTCAAATGAGTTAATCGATGTCCTACACCCATGGGGCACCAAGGTCTATTGTCAAAATTATGTACTTTACTGATTTAAGTTAGTAGCTTATTGTTTGTATGTCAAAATTTGCATCTACACATGTATACTAACACTTTTCCTATTGCTTGATGACTATAGGGTATTGTTGAAGCCCATTCTTATTCTGGTTAAGCTCATGGGCATCCTGTGTTGCATGAGAAAACCTATCCCCAACAAACCTACACCAAATATGAAAGTGGACCAATAGGAGATGTGGTTCTAGGCAAGAAATTAATAGTTCCTGGAGTATCTATTATATCATTTTAATGTGATCATGTGGTCACATTTGGTAATTGAGGCTGCTAGTGCTATCATTGAGATGCTACTACCTGGGGCTAACTGGAACATTCTGAAGTTCATCTTAGATGAGTTTCCTGCCAATGTTGGGATAGGAGGCTTAGGCAAAGGCCCCAAAGATGTTTTTCTACTATCTAGAGTATGACGCATGATGAGGATTGCTTGTTACAACAAGAGAAACATCCTTTTCATCATGCAACAGTTTCATACTCTATTCCATAACCCACCTAGAGTCATCTACTACATCAGAGGGTAAGTGCTTCTATGGATCTTATAGTGTTTTATGCTACTTGCTCATGTTAAATCACTAACAATTCTATGGTTGATGCCAATTTTAGAGTTGATGAAGATGGCCTATAAGATGATCTAGATGCTCTAGCCTTAACTTGCATTACCTTAGAGGTATTCTCATCTAGCATAAACATCTGGGCAACCATGATTAAGTAGTTGGGGAATGATCTAGAGACCCACAAGTCCCAACACTCAAAGGCATACAAGCAATGTACCATCCATGGTTGGTTAGATGAGGAGTGGGCTATTAGTGAGATTAACCTGAGGAGGTATCTACAACATCACCTCCATCTTATACTTCATTCTACCATGTGTGTATCTACATTTTTCTCTCATGTGATTCTGTATATGCCCTTTAGTTTACCTTATTTGCATGATGAAGTGCTAACATTGTTTTGCTTTGTGTTGTAGTAGCATTTGACTTAGCTCAGGTGATAGTGATCACAATGGGTCACATAGAAGCCACCCTTATCATGAAATATAGAGATGTAGAGGGTGTGCAACATTGGCTATGCCACAGAGTGTCAGAGGCATTAACGACTTGGCTCATGCATGTTGGGTTAGTGGACCTATTCTTGGCCCATAGCCCAAGTGTCCTAATGGCAAAAATGGTCATCATCATTGACTCCTTTAGTAGAAAAGTCAAGTATTTTATCACCTAGGTGTGTGGTGTGACAATAGTGCTAGACCTCAGAGAAGCCTTCTTTGTTGATCTCTTTGGCATCCCTACTAATGGCATAATGATTGTCAATAAGGCCAGTAGAGAGGTGGACCACAAAGAGGAGATCGATGATTGGTTAGGGGCCACTTGATCTTATAAAGACATATCAATCAGAGATGTGTGGGTGCTTGAGGTGTAGGAGCTCTACCCTCTTTTTCGTACTCATGCCTTTCCAAAGTTGCTTTCCCCAGGAAAGATCCTAGGGATGGAATAGGAAAAAGTGATGAAAGAGGTGTTTCTAGAAGGTACAAGGTCTAACTAGGCTAGGTACATAGCCACCAGGTTGCATGTAGAAATTTTCAAGCTTTGGTTCAACATCTAAGCGAGGTCCCATGTAAACTTCGCATTCTTTGTAGGATACCTACGAAGGTTTGTAGAGCTTTTAGTCATGCAAGATGGTGGATGATGGGTAGTGTAGGACCATAAGTAGCTATCTAGGCCATGGGCCAACACATATTTTTGACCACATGTGCACAAGACTCCCATAGGGGATTGATGAGTTGCTATCAATAATAACTAAAGTTCTTATGTGATAGTGCAAGTGCATATCCTCCAATTGGCACCAAGGATGTAAGCAAGGTAGACTGATACATGGTGGAGACAGTGGGCTATCTAAGGCTAAGATCAAGAGGTAGCAACCTCAAGAGGAGGCTGCCCCCGATGTCACAAATCCAAGTAACAAAAAGATCTACATCAAGCTATAAGGTTTGCATGAGGATGTTGCAGGTTAGTATTTGTAGATGCTAAGTGCTTTAGTTATATTTATGTATAAGTATTTTTGTGTTATTTTATTTTTATGCTATAATTCTAATTAGCTAACAATGCTATGCCTCATGCATTGATAAATCATGTTTTTCATCACTCCAATATCAGGGTGGCCATGATATTAGGTACATGATATCAAGTACACGATATTGTGGCCCAAGATATGATATCGTACATTCAATATCGCAAGGTTACTCCTAGGTCTATAAATACCACACCCAGGTGCACAATTGGCAGTAAGTTTTTAGTAGTCAAGTTGTGAAACTCTTACAGTTTGTCCATTTGAAAGTTAGAATATTTTCCAAGTGCCCATAGTAGGAGGTCTAAGTGTTAACNTTAGAATATTTTCCAAGTGCCCATAGTAGGAGGTCTAAGTGTTAACAGATCTTTATTCAAGCATTGATGTACCTGAGCACACCACTGTGTTGGCAATAAAGATAAGCTCTTTGATCCATTCCTTGTACTACTTGAGATTTTCTTTCTTATGCATTTATATTTCATGCAATTTACATTAATGTTATTTATGTAGTAATTAATTTTAATCAATTAAGTAAATTGTTAAATTACACAAGCATGACCCCTTCAAGCATATGTGTGACACTTGGTAGCTCAAAAACAATTAGCATTTGACAACCCAGTAGTGTTTGCACAAAGTTCAGGATGTGTCTAGGAAGTGGGAATGGTACTTGTGTTAGGCTAGATTAGACTATAGTTTACTTAGTAATTAATCGCTCTTACTTTTAATCACTTGTACTTTTATTCTTATTCTATGTGAGTAATTCCATAAAAACACAAAATAATAAAAATCTTATGCCTCAGTCACACTTAATCATATAATTACATTCCACAAGTGGGACTGGGAAGACAATGAACAAACAACATGCACACATTATTTAGCTCTAGTGTGCTTAGTAATTACAATCTATGTAATTTGACCGAATTGTGCATACACACTTGTATTCATATGGTTGGTGTAGGGATACCTTACCGCTCATTATTAGCACCATTGTTGGGGACTATAGTTCTTTGTGTGCTATCTAAGCCTAGTGAAATGTAGTAACCTTGTTGTTTGAACCCTAAGAGGAAAATCCTATGAAAACCAAAATTATTATTATTAAATTAAATCTCAATTGCACATTGTTTATTAACACAAAATGTCTTCTTCTCATAGGAGTCCATTTCTGCCCAGGGTAGTTCAGGTGCCTCAACAATACCAGGTGGTATATGCTCATCCTGATGAGTATGTACTAGACTGTACCTTCATCTTACATCAAGATGAACTAATGTGGTGGCATGATATGGAAGGCAACATTATGTTGCCACTTGATCGATCTGTTCTAACAATGCTCTAGCTAATGCTCGCACGACATGGGCTTCAACATCTCCATGGAGAATACGAGATGTGAGATCCTGACTCAAGGGATTATCATCCCACTGAAGCACAAAGATTAAGGGATTATTATCTAGAGCACCAACACAAGCTTATGGAGGGCAAGGGGTCAAACATGTTTCCACCTCCGCTTGGCCCAATTGATGAAGGTGACCATTTCTTTAGTGATTCTCCTCTCTTTGACTTTGTTCAAGGAGCCCTCAACTAGAATGTACAATCTACAGTCCATAATCCAGGTTTTGGTTAGAATAGATCCAATGAAAAGAATAGATCTAGAGAAGCAAGTTAAGAAGAAGGGGAACTTACTCTGCATTAATGCCTATCATCCACAAGTGGAATTAGGAAGAAAATGAACAAACAACACATACATGTTGTTTGGCTCTAGTGTATTTAGTAATTGTAGTATACAAAATTTGACCAAATCATGCATAGACACTTGTATTTTTATGGTTGGGTGTAGGGATACCTTGCCACTCATCATTGGTGTCATTGCCAAGGACTGTAGTTCTTCGTGTGCTATCTAAGCCTAGTAAAATTTAGTAACCTTTTTGTTCGAACCCTAAGAGTCAAATCCTACAAAAAAACTATTATCATTAAATTAAATCTCAATTACACATTGTTTATTAACACAAAATTTCTTCTTCTCACAGGAGCCCATCTCCACCCAGGGTAGTTCAGGTGCCTCAACAATATCAAGTGGTATATGCTCATCCTAATGAGTATGTACTAGACTTTACCTTCATCTTACATCAATATGAACTGATGCGGTGGCACGATATGAAAGGCAACATTGTGTTTTCACTTAACTAATCTATTCCAACAATACTCTAGCTAATGCTCTCATGACATAGGCTTCAACATCTCCATGGAGAATATGAGATGCAAGATCTTGACTCAAGGGATTATCATCCCACTAAAGTGTAAATATTATGGGATCTTCAACTGGAGAACCTACACAAGCTTATGAAGGGCAAGGGGTCAAACATCTTTCCACATTCACTTGGCCTAATTGATGAGGGAAACCATTTATTTAGTGATTCTCCTCTCTTTAACTTTGTTTAAGGAGCCCTCAATCAAAATGTACAATCTACAATCCATAATCTAGGTTCTAGTTAGAATAGATCCAATGACAAAAATGGATCCAGAGAAGTAAGTCATGAAAAGGGGGATAAAGGAGATCATGATTGTGATCGTGGTTGCAAGCATCAAAGGAAGGATGATAAGCATCAATGTAGAGCAAGTTCCCCTTCTTCTTCCCCTTCATCATCATCTTCTTCTTCATCAGGTTTAGATCATGGTTGTAGAAGAAATAACTATGATGGAGGTGATCGACAAGACCAAAATAATAGAAGGGACCATCGTGATAGTTATGATTGAAGACACGGGTAATCCAAAGAGGCCCATCATCAAGAAAGAAGGGCTAGTAGGGAACATCATAGGCACCACCATCATGGCCTTGATGAACCTCTACTTGCCCCTTGGGGTATGTTAAATATTGTAGAGGCTGTGAGGATTCCAACTAGGCATGTAAAGGATAGTAAAATAAAGAGGCTGGATATGAACAACATCCTTCAGTTCAAGGTAGGATATGATGCTAATCTACAAAATCATCTTTAGGCCTTCCAAGATGCATGTGCCTTGCAGAACATTGAAAATGAATGGAAAAAGCTAAAATTATTTCCAAGGACACTTATAAAGGAAGTAGAAAGTTAGTATCGATCCTTGGAACCAGAATCGATCAGGCGATGGAGTACGATGTTGGAACTATTCAATGACAAATATCAAATGTACTTCCAATTTAAGAAAAAAAATTCAAGGATGGAAAAAATGGAATCATAAGCGCTTGCATGTTACTATTGGCCAATACTACTCTCTATTGCATAGCTGTCCTAGCCATGGATACTCTCAGCTTGATCAACTTTGCCATATCATAGACAGGTTGCAGTCTGAAACCAGAAAAACCCTTGGTGTCTATGCTCAAGGGAGATTGATAGAGTTAAGTGCCTGTTGAATCCAAAAACTAATTGAGCAGGTAGCCAAGGAGGAGGAAGAACTAAGAAAATGTGAAAGTGCAAAAGAATACAATAGAGACCCTTCTATTCGAAAAAAGGGGGTTCAATTTTGTGATAGTGAGGATGAATTTGCCAAAGATGAGGTGGTAAATCAAAAAACCTTTTCATTCCAAAAATTACAATTAGAAATCATGGCTAAGGTTGATTAGTTATGGGACTTCATGGACAATAGGTTTCAAGCTATTTTAAAAATTGCTAAAGAGTCCAAGGAGCAAGGTGGTGAGTAAGAGCATTAGAGACATAAGGAAGCTAAACATACCAAATATAATGGTAAAGGTAAGATAGCTACGATCAAGATGGCTATGGATAGTAATTTAGATTATGATGGTGGGTGTGATGTTTTCCAGTATGAACATCCTAAGCGATGTTGCCAAGTTGTATCAGATTTGTAGGAATCTAGGGTGTATTCCTTACATCCACAACTTGCACAAAGGTAAATGCCCAAAAGAATTTCTTACCCACAAGGAAATCCTCAACAATTCCACCAATTGTACTAGTACTATCCAAGTGGAACTCTTTTGCAACCCTATGAACTATACTTGTAGTGGAAACAACCATAATCATGGGCACTACCACCTCCAAGACAGTAATACCATTACCGATAACTAGATCCCTACAGTTACTATGTTTAGCAACCTTCATCTCCAAGGGACTCTTCTAGTCATATTGCTTCTTACCAATCTCACCACTATCCTCCTGAAACATGCCAATCATCCTATCCATGGAGGGATGTCACCTACTATCCTCATGCACCTCCAATTCCTACACCTACTCCTCCACCTCCTACACAACTACCACCTGCTCCATCCCTGCAATGTGAATTGCCTGCATAACCATAGCAAAGAAATGCTATGAGGGTAGTTAACCTACAATTGGTTAACTCATCTAGCAGGTTAGAATCACAAACAAAGAAAAGACCCTTCTTCCAACCTTGTAGTCCACCAAAGCCCTTGTACACATTGGTGGTTGGTAACCCTGCTCCTCCACCTTCCTCTGTTTCCTCTCTATCCAAGTCCCCTTCAAATCAAAATCCCTCTCAAATCCATACTGTAATGCTAACACATGCTATATCTAATTAGATTTGAGTTGGTAACTTGCCTAGAAAATGAGCTGATCCTAGGAGTCCCCTAGTTTACTTGCAAATTGCTAGGAATGAACCTTGTAAGGCTTTTCTTGACTCTATTTCTAGTGTTAATTTGATCTCGCATGAGATGTACACAATGTGGAACCTTCCTCCTTTGAAGAAGAGCAACATTTAGCTATAACTGGTGGACCAGTCCATCACTATTCCATTAGGACTAGTTGAGGACATCGTCACCACCATTTTTGGGTGGTCATATCTTGGTAATTTCCTAGTAATAAAGTGTAGAATTACAAAGGGGATTTTCCAAAATACTGTGGATGCCAAAATAGGCATTAGAGATCTTTCCTTGGAAATATCAATTACAAATGAGTTTAGAAAGATCGAGAAGAAGGGAGTTCCATGTATCACGTATAGCGATTTAGGGTGCATTGTGTGTAGAAGTTATGGTCAGTAAAGTAAACATCTATCTCTGCATTCAAGTAGTGCATACTAGAAACTGATATCTAGAGATGTCTGTACACAACAACCACAAAACAAGAAGCCACCCAGTGGCTGACAACTGATGCTAGTAGTAGTACATTATGCATGGAACCAACTGAGGGCCTAATATATGAGTATGTTGCAAGTATGAATGAACTCAAGCAAGTTCATCACCAACTCTTTGAAGGAGTAAATGATGATATAAATTGGGATGAGCTAGAAATTCTTGATAATTTTAAACAAGAGCCCCTTGAATTGAAGACACTACCAGCTAGAATGGAGTACATATGTTTGAAAAATGAAAAGCTGGTTATTATTAATGGCAAGCTTGCTATAAAACAGAAGAGAAAGTTGATAAAAGTTATGGAAAAGTGGTCAGTAGCCTTTTCCTAGTCATATTTATAACTCACTAGGATAGATCAAAGAATATGCCAACATAGGATATACACTGATCCCGTCCTCAAGCCGAAACAATAGTCGTAATGACATTTGAATCCCAAATTAAAGCAGATCATCAAAGAGGAGATTGAACAACTCCTCAAAGTAGGATTCATCTACCCTATCATAGATAATGAGTGGGTTATTCCACTCATGATACCAAAGAAAGAAGGTAAATGGTGGATGTGCATTGATTTCTGGCTACTCAACATGGCAACTTTCATGGATCATTTCTTGTTGCCTTTCGTTGACCAAGTGTTGGACACCATTTCAAGGCACAACTATTACAAATTTCTAGATGGTTATAATGGTTATAACCAAATTTGAATTACACTAGAGGACTAGGCAAAGACAACTTTCACAAGTCCTTAGGGGACTTTTTCCTACCAACAGATGCCATTTGGCCTATGCAATGCCCTAGCCACATTTCAATGCTTAGTTCTTAGCATTTTCCAACAACATATTGGTAGCGGGGTAGAAGTTTTTATGGATGATTTCTCTACCTATGAAGCTACATTCAAGCAAGCCCTAGACCATCTTGAGTAGGTGTTAAAAATATGTGTCGAAACAAACCTCCAACTCAATTGGAAAAAGAGCCATCTTATGGTCTAGGAAGGCATAGTGTTGGGCCATTGCATCTCAAAATTAGGAATCAAGGTGAACCCTGAAAAATAAGGGTCATCCAAGGAATAATCTATCAACCTAAAACAATTAAAGAAGCTCAATCATTCCTTGGTCATATTGGCTACTATCGGTGATTCATCAAGAATTTTTCCAAAATCATCAAGATATTGGTAGAATTAACAAAGAAGGATGCATAATTTGTGTGGACCCCTGCATGTGAATCAACATTTCAAAAATTGAAGCAAAATTTTGTTGCAACTCCCATTATTTAAGCTTTAGATTGGTCTAGACCATTTCATGTGATGACTAATGCATCGAATTACGCTTTTGGGGCAGTGCTTACATAGATGGATGATCAAAAATACCATATTACATTCACTGCGCAAGCCGAAGCCTCACAAGTGCACAACTGAACTACACCACCACAAAAAAGGAGTTAATGGTAGTGGTGTTCACTTTAGACAAGTTCAGGAATTATGTGCTTAGCTATAAAGTGTTTGTGCATACAGATTATAGCACCATCAGATTTTTAATGAATAAGCCAACGGTGAGCCACCGTGTCTTACAGTGGCTCGTGATTTTGTAATAATTCAATCTCACAATGGTAGATCATAAAGGTGTGAAGACTGTGGTCATGGATCACTTATCGTGACTAATATGGGATGACAAGAAGAAAGAGAGCCCTTTATCTAATCAATTTCCTAAAGAATCTCTCCTTGTAGATGCTATTAATGCACAAATGCCCGATGAACCAAAATGGTTGACACCATCCTCACTTATTAGCTTAAGAAAGAACTGCTGCAAGGGTTGGACACTAGGAAGAAATAACAATTTCTTCACTAGGTTAAGTATTTCATGGAAATTAGTGAAAAACTTTATAAGGTTTTTCCCAATGGCCTAGTACGTTGGTGTGTCCCTGATACGGATCAACTACACATTCTTCAAGGTGCTCACGAAGGTCCTTGTGGGGGCCATTATGCTAGGAGATGCACAACCATAAAAATCCTCATGGTAGGATATTATTAGCCAACAATATTTAGGGATGCACATCAATTCATCCACACTTGTGATTGTTGCCAAAGAAATGGTGGAATGATAGCTCGAATGGAGGGATCACAACAATGGATACAACCTCTTGAACCATTCTAACATTTGGGGCATTGACTTTATCGATCCCATTGCACCTTTATCAAATGGAAAAAAATATATAATAGTTGCAGTTGACTATTGTACTAAGTGGACAGAAGCAGCAGTCATCACTGACTATACAACAAAACATCGTAAATAGGTTTGGTGTACCTTATGCATTAATTTCTGATAATGGAACTCATTTTACACATGCCACTTTCTAGAAGATGATGCAATGCTTGGGGGTTGAACATAAATTCACAACACCATATCACCCCCAAGCCAATGGTCAAGCTGAAGTTACTAATCAAGAGATTACAAAAATCTTAATGCAAACCATTAGAAAATATTGAAGGGACTGGAGCACTAAATTAAATGATGCCCTTCGGGCCTATCACTCCACATGGAAGCTTCCTATAGGTTATTCTCCCTATGAGCTCGTGTATGAAAAACTACCAACATTGCCCATCCAATCCAAGCTCCGTGCACTTTCTACAACCTGTGATGTTAACCTAGATCTAAGTCTAGCACAAAAAGAATGATTAATGAGTCTCAACTTGTTAGAAAAAAATTGGTTAATGGCCTTGTCATCCAACAAGATGCATAAGGCATTCAACGAGAAATTTCATGACCTCAAAATAAGAAAAGTCAAGTTTCAACCAGGAGACAAGGTTCTCTATTAGAATCCTACACATGTACTCCAACGAACCAAATTTCAAACATTGTGGGAAGGACCTTACATCATTGATGGGACTTTTCCATCTAGGGCCATGATCATCTACAAACATGACAACCCAAATAAGAAACAACTAGTCAACATTCAACAAATAAAACCTTTCCATGAGCCCAAGCGAACCAACACAACAAACACCTTCCCAGATGAAAAACCATGCTCAATCTTTCATATCTCTCCCTTCCAACTTAGTCATGGGGGAGATGGCCACCCATACTAACACTTTAGGTGGCTCCTCAATTTTTGACCTTTTTGTTTTACATATTTTTAGTTTTACAATTTTTTGTTTTCATCTTCTTTGTTTTACATATTTGTATTTTTAAGGATATTGGTTTTCTCTTAGTTTTTTCTTTACATCATTGTTAATATATTCAATATTTATTTTCTACTTTTTTACTTTCTTTTATGATTATGTTTACTTGCGTTTGATGTGTTTCTCTACTTTTTCTGCTAATAAGGTAGTAGGTACAATGGAAATGCACTACTCGATGGTGGTATGTTTTATTTGTAATTTGATTGTTGATGTTTAGTTTCTGACTTTGAATGCTGTTACTGATGACTGAAACATGGTTTCTTTTCATATAACAGGTAGTGAGTCCACATCATCCACCCATCCACATACTCTATGATTTTCCTTGTTTTGGAAGCATGTAGTCTCTCCTTCATTAATACAACTTTAATAAATTGGTGACTTGTGTAGTTTCTAGAATCAAAAAGGAATCAAAGGTTTGGACAAGGTGTGGCTTCAAAGGAATTTGGCATTCTTTGTGCTTTTCTATTTTCCTGTGTGTAGGGGTGTTCTCGTAAACTTCTCACCATTCTACATCATTTCATAATAGGAAGTCAAATAAGCCCTTGCATGGTGTGGTTCTCAAACAAAAAGAAAGAGAGAGAGAGAGAGATGAGGATTCAAAGAACACCCGTTGGACAAAATAAATGTGAAAAATTCATGGGTCTTTGCATGGTGAGGTTCCCATTCAAAAAAACATGGGAATTCAAAGCACACCCCTTAGACCAAATAAAAAGGGATACAAGAACTAGTTATGAGATTTGTCTTGTCTTCTCTAACTACGGCCCTTTCTCACTTCCTACCTTCACTCCAATTTTTAATGGTGGTTGTTTTGTGGGAGCATTCTTATGTCTCAAGGAATGGACTTCCCTTAGAAGATGATGTGAAGTCACTGAAAGTGGTTGGTTTTCATCTGGACTGAGGAAGGATCCTACCAAGTCAATTAATCACAAACTCCACAAGGGACTGTATGTGACCATAATTAGGAACTCCATTCCACTCTCTCTATCATCCATCTATGCTCTTCATGCCTTACCTCGCTACTAATTTCATGTCTTGATTCAATGTTCTAGTTTGATGTGTGAGGTTTCTTAGTTAGTTACTTTTGGGTTTTTGGTACTTAACTTTCTGTTACCATTAATCATCCATGGTGCCCATAGACTCCTTGTTTTGAGGTTATGCAAGGTTATAAAATTCCTATTCTTGCTTTGTGGAGGACCCACTTGCATATCTTTTGGTTTGGTTAAGTTAAGTGTTTCACCCTTAGACATTGTTACAATCAAATTCTTTTTATTTACCCCATCCATGTCATCCAATTGTACACACCTTCACCATTGTTTGTAATGAAATCCTTTTTATTGTTGTGAATACCCTCTTTCCAATAATCCTTGTGTTAAGCTTTTTCTAAATTATATGGATCGCTTCTCTTATTTAACCCATTTGTCACTTCTTTCACTAACAACATCAAACAACCAATCTATCACAATCACAACCTAGCTAGATAAAATTGCCAACAAGAAAAGGTAATTAGCCATTATCTATTGCACTATATATACTAATCCTTACTTTTTTGTGATTGCAATGGGAAGCATGGACAGGAAGCGGGACTATCATGACCAAGGAGGATGCAACCATATCACTCGTGAGAGATTGTTCATGACCATTGGATCTCTTCTATCTCTCCCTCATTCTTATGTTACCAAGAGGGGTTGATGTTCTCTGGATCTATTGGTGTTCTTTCCTATTATCATGAACACCCAATGTTATACACCATTGTCATATTATATGGTCAGGCACTTCTGTACTTGTCTGTTTTCTCTGTGTCACTTTGCATGTCAGTCAAATAAGTCCACACCCCCTATTATATTTTGTAAAGGACTTGTTCATCTTCTTCTGTACTCGAGGACAAGTTTTCATTCAGTCATGGGGTATCATAAATTATGTTTTTCATCACTTTGATATTCATGTGGCTACAATATCAGGTACATGATATCAAGTATGTGATATCATGGCCCAAGATGCAATATCATACATTCGATATCGCAAGGTTACTCCCAGGTCTATAAATACTACACCCAGGCACACAATTGGGAGTAATTTTTTAGCAATCAAGTAACAAAAATCTTGTAGTTTTTCCATTTGAAAGTTAGAATATTTTCCAAGTGCCCACAGTAGGGGGTCTAAATGTGAATGGATCTTTATTCAAGCATTGATGTACCTGAGCACACCATTGTGTTGGCAATAAAGATGAGCTCTTTGATCCATTCCTTGCAGCACTTGATATTTTCTTTCTTATGCATTTATATTTCATGCCATTTACATTAATGTTATTTATGTAGTAATTAATTTTTATCAATTAAGAAAATCATTAAATTACACAAGCATGACCCCTTTGATCATACATGTGACACTTGGTAGGTTAGAAATGATTAGTGTTTGATAGCCTAGCAATGTTTGCACAAAGTTCAGGATGTGTCTGAGAAGTGGGAATGGTTACTTGTGTTAGGCTAGATTAGACTATAGTTTACTTAGCAATTAATCGCTCTTACTTTTAATCACTCATACTTTTATTCTTGTTCTAGGTGAGTAATTCCATAAAAACAAAAAATAATAAAAATCTTATGCCTCAGTCACACTTAACCATACAATTGCATTCTACAAGTGGGACTAGGAAGACAAAAAATGAACAACATGCACACGCTATTTACCTCTAGTGTACTTAGTAATTATAGTATGTGGAATTTAACCAAATTATGTGTACATGCTCATATTCATATGGTTGGATGTAGGGGTACCTTGCTGCTCATCATGCATGTATGTGTTAGTTGTAGAAAAAGAAGAAAGGACTATGAGAGCAGTAGATAAAGTGGTAGTGAAGGAAGTGCTCCTTGGGGCCAAGGAGGAGGTAGCTCATGGAGATGAGCTCCACCAAGCAGTAGAGACCCTCAAACAATTGGAAGAATAGGGGTTGCACCACCCCAATAGGGATGACTTTGATACTTTGTTTGATGCTACGTAGCTAGGTGAGCCCCCTACACTCATGCTTGAGGGCTTACCAAGTAATCTACTTTTGTTGTCATTTGCCTACCTTTATTTATTCTAGTACCTTAAGTTGTATTAGGCCATGTGTTAATTGCATCATTGTATTATAGCATCAAATGTCAAAACCAATAGTCCTATGCCAACCTACCCCATGAAACCATGGGTAGATATGTAGAATAAATTTGCTTTTATGGAAGGCATTATCAAGGACATGGTGGACTACTTATGACAAGTGGACCCAGAATTAAGTATGTGTGCAGTGATATTCTACTTTATGCTATCTTGGTTAGTTCTCAAATGCTTAGTTTTTTGTTGATGTTGGCTAGATGTTATATGCCTATAGGTCCTAAGCTACAATGGAATCCAAGCAAGGTGATAAAGGTGGATGCTCTACTTAACCTTCCTCTTGAGGTTGATCGAGTGCCTCATCATATGTATGAGACATCTAATAAGTGCATGCTTTCCTATGCCAAGTCATTATGGGTCTACAGGTGCTACAATGAGCACTTGTAGAAATGTGTGCATGAACTGTAGCAGAATATGGCCAACCAAGATGAGAAGATCAAGGATTTTCAATCCAAGTATGAATTTCTAGTAGCTAGATCGTAGAGAGATGACACTTGGCACACCTCTAAGATTTAGTATGCTAGGTATTGAACCACACTCAAAGGTAAGAATGAGGCAACACAAGAGCTAGTAGAGCAGCAACTCCAAATGGACTTGCTTGCTTAGAACAACCAAAACTAGAAAAACTATGGCACAAAGGTTTATAGGTGGGAATGGATGTAGAAAAATCATAAGCATCAATACAAGTAGGAGCGTGATGTGTACCTATAGTGGTACAAGGAAGAGTCTACTGAATGTTTCCACCTTAATATATTTCTTGAGGTGACCAATGGAAAGTAGACGTATGACATGTTTGCATAGCATATGGTCATGAGTGACTCTCCCATGAGGTAGATCATCACCACCTCTAGAGAGGTCTCTTCTATCATATTTTCCATGGAGCCATCTATATGAACTACCATGTACAAAGGCAATACCCTTGTAGGTATTAAATTTGGCCAAGAATACTGCACAAAGATTTTTAAAGCTAAGATCCTCTATCAATTAGAGGTTGGCCTCAGAAAGTTACCTCCAAAACTCATCAATTTGAGACCTTCCTAGGTTAGTGTTTTCTATGTTATTATTTTTTTTATGCTTTTAAGCTCACTTGCTACATGTAATGCATGCTTACTAATTACATACATTTTTTTTTGGTTGTGATAGGTACTAAGCGATGCTAAAGGCCCCAGTGACCCGAGAGAAGAAGTGGAACCTTCACCTCCACCTAGTGCTATTGGCTGAGCATGACCAAACGTACCTCCCATGAGGCTTTTTGCTATATTTTTTCTATGTAATGGTACTCATGATATGTTATGACTATGTATTGCTATTCATGCTATTATTTTTTATGTATGACTATTTGCTAAGTGTAATATGCAAAATTTATAGTTATATGATGATTTTATTGCATTTTGTTATGATTATGATTATGCTTATATTACAACTTATGATAACGTTACTAACATTGCGAGCCATAGTGACTATTATTAGTTTAAAGACTTGATAGGCCTCATGCCAATTTAAGTCCATAGTGGGAGGGCTAATGCTAGTTTTTGGCCATTTCTAGCCATACATTGCTAGTTTAAGGCCATAGCGGGACATTACTACGAGGTTAAAGGTAATATGACTTGCTAGTTTTAGGTCATAGCAAGTCGTGGGTCACACAATTTAAGGCCATGATGGGCCATCGTGATAGTTTAAGGCCATTTTGGGCTATATTGAATGTAAAATAAGTGAGAAAATGTGTAAACGAAGAAAATAAATGCATAAACTAAGAAAAATGATGCATAATCTAACCAATCAAGCTAACTACAAGTAACATGCTACAATGTTAATCTAATGCAAAACTAATGAAACATAAGTAGAAAGTAAAATACAAGGCATGTAGATGTGAGTAACAAGTAAGCACCTAATGCATTTTGGACTAAGGGGATACCTTAGTCATGCAGTTGCTTCCTAACCTAATGTGGATTAGAAGACACATAGGGTCAAGATTGCACTATCCAGTGATCCCCTTGACCTTTTCTTGCTATGCCAAAGGGCAACTCTACCCTAGGGCATCCTTCGGAATGTTACTAAATTTTATCACTCTTTTGATTGTATCTACTTCATGTGTCTCATTATTTGTTGCAAGTGTCTCATCAAGAAACTCAACCTTTGACCCTTATTCTAGGTCTACATTATTGATGCCTAAGGGGGTAGCATTATCACCATGGATGATAACTTCACCACCTTCATACAGGAGGTGGATCTCTTGATGNCACCATGGATGATAACTTCACCACCTTCATACAGGAGGTGGATCTCTTGATAAATTGGTGATGAGACAGCTCGTACTTGGGCCAGCCAAGGTCTACCCAATATTAAGTTGAAACTCAACATCTCTTCTGTGACAATGAACTTGGCAATGGTGGGGAATTGCTCCCCTACTATAAAAGCTACAATGAAAATGCCCCTAACAATCACGTGTGACTTGTTAAAGGATTTCAAGCATGTGGTTTTTGTTGGCCTAATTTGTTCTTCGAGGCCTAGCTTATCCATAATAGTGTATGGTATTATTTTCTTTGTTGCTCCATCATCAATGTGCACTCTATGAATTTTCCATTGCCCAATGCATATAATAATAAACATAGGAGTTGTTATGACCTCATCCCTCTCAGGATCAACCTTAATTCTTTCATTGCTAAATGCTAGGCACATGGAACTCAATTCCTATGGTGTAGGGGGTAGCATCACTACATGGATGAAGGTCTCATTTATAGGGATGTCCTCTATAACAGGGATGAAGGTCAACATCTGCACCAATGCTTCATGGTGGGTAGATGAGATCATGATTAGGTTGTACATGCTTAATGTTGTATTTTTTTATTTAAGCACTTTCTTGACTTGGGCTAATGTGTCAAGAAGTCCTTTCCGTTAGCTACATTTTGTTGGCCTTCACTTTTTCCATGAGGCCCAGCAAATAGATTTCTCATCGAGGTGACTTGGGCTTTGTTTGGTTAGCTTACTTAAGGGCCTTAAGTCTTCCTTGTGATTTTCTCCTTATGGATTCTTTAGTTGTTTTAACCATAGGAACCATAGATATAGGAATTGGCTTTGATAGACCCAATGCTCTTTGCTCTCGATGTTGCCTAGTCATTTTTTCTACAAGATGCTCATTGGGTCTCCTATGTTTCCACCTTGGGGGCCTACCAATGTTGCCAATGAGGTTGGCCCTTGGAAAGGAGGGGACCAATGTGTTGGCTACTATTGTGCTTCAAAAAAGTAAGGGGCTAGCATATTGTGGCACTCTAACAATGAAGGGAAATTGAATGGTTGTTGTTGATGCAACATGTAGAGGGATCCTAATTATGAACCCATGGGGGTTGAGGGAATCCTTTGACTACCAGAGGGCACCTGGACCACAAATGACTACTGCACTCATTCTAGGTCTTCATGAAAATTGATAATATTTATAACATAGCCAACATAATCTATGTTTAGAGGGTCATTGTACACCCTCACGAACTAGTTCTGAGGCATGACTAGGTTTGTAGTGTCAAGTACTAACTCCTCTATTGATCATCCTTTAAAAGTCATCTTGAAAGGCTAGGAAAAAGTCTATGCTATGGCCAAGAAACTAGTGGTAATGGAAAAATCATTCTAGCCTAAAATGTCTTGGGACCAAGGGCTCTTTTGGTGCTAACAAAGTAAGATTTCCTAACAGCTCATAGTATCTATCCTATTTTTTGCAGGAAACATTGGACATTTGTTTATATTGGATGCATCCAACCTTTAGGAATTGGTCTAGTATATCTAAAGTCTTTAGTGGCAATGGGGCATACTTAGAGTTATCCTTGCACTCAAAGTTGGACCTTTGAAGTGTGATGTCTAAAAATGTCGGTGGCTAGAACATTGAGAGGTTGGCAAGTGTATAGCCTAACCCAAAACCCATGCAAGGGTTGTGCTGGGAAATAGAGATGAGGTGTCCTAAATGATGTTTTCAATTATATAGGGGATTATGTGGTGTTAAAATGACCATGTGCGAGAGGGTTTATACTGCATTACGCGTAGACACTGGGACCAACTAAGCAAAAGTGTAGTGGGATGTCCCAACCTAGAAATAGTGATGTGAGCATGCAAATAAATATTAAACAATAGAAAATTCTTGCACAAATGGAATAGAATTTGAGAGAAAAAAGTGCACCAGCCCAAATAGGAAGCATAGCTATTGAGAGAAAAGAGGTGAGAATGGTATGCGATGTACAAGTAAGCACAGTGGCAGCGTAGCATGTAGTCACAGTCTCTAGGACACTCAGGATGTGGCACTAACAGCTATCATGGGAACTAAACCTAATAGGTTGGCTATTACCATGTTCTGTGGGTGCAATGGTTGACTATGTTTTGGGAGGCACCAAGATGCAAAGCTTATGTGCTTAGGTGCAAGAATGCTAGGGATTCTCAGAAAGTTAAAATGTCCAATGCTCTTTTGATTTGCCAACCCCTATAATGCTAAATGTAGGGGTATTTATAGGGCTAGGTTTAACATGAAATGTAGATCAGATGCCATGTGGAATGAGGGTTTGCATGAAATGCAGATCTGGTGACACGTGGCAATGAGGGTCTGATGGGTTATGCTAACATGCTACACTCCCATGAGAGTAGTGAAGTGTTACACTCTAAAGAACTGCAACAAGTTCTTGAAGACTACTAAACTCTAACTACACTACTTGGATTGCATGTGCTAGAGTTTGAATGGCCACAATGTACCTACAAATAATGCACAATAGTGCAACTTGGAGAACACTCTAGGACTATGTCTTCCCTTCTTTCAGGTAGGGTCAAGTGTAGGAACAATTTTGGGGACCAATGGGGTTGCAAAAGAGATGCAAATCATTGATCTTGGTTGCCAAAGGAATGTCAAGGCTAACATGAAGGTCGATGCCAAATTCTATAGGCTTTCAGAGGCTATCAAAGGCTTTTTTCTAATGTTAAGCTCGCTATGCTCTAGAGCGTAACACAACACCTAGTAAAAATTTGCAAAATTTTATTGTTTCACATTGGTTATGCTACCTATGGTAGAGAGCATAGCAAGGACACTTAGCCAAATTTTAACAAAATCTACAGTCTTCCTTCATGATACGCTAGCTACACTTTGGTGGATAGTAGAAGAGGTAGCATCAAGAGTTAGAAAATATGTCAAATGTGTCTTTCATGTTGAGCAAGCTTGATAGATTCTTGTCCAACACTTAGGCAAAAACTAGGCACTGGAACCTGTGCTACACTAGGGAGCGTAACAAAGCCTAGCAATCAAAGAGAGAGAAAATTTTCCTAACAACCTCTAGCTTGGCACTTCAATGAACTATTCACAGGAAGATGTGCTATGCTAGCTACACTGGGGAGCATAACAAGCATGACAACCCAAAAGATAAAAAATTTGTCAAACTATTTCATTCATTCCAAGCAACCATAATGACCTTTGGCCTAGCACTTGGGCAAAATACTCATGGAAGTTTGTGCTATGTTAGCTATGCTAGGGAGCATAGCAAGTAGATTCAAAGCATAGCAAGACACTTATAAACATTTTCATGCAACTACTACTGACACTTAGAAAATTTTGCAAAATAGGCCTTGATGCATGGTATGCTGGCTATGCTGGAAAGCATAGCACCAACACTTAGAAAAATTTACCAAGTTTTGACACTTAGATAAATTTACTGTTGAAGTGAAAAAGCCCAAAATTGGTGGTGTTTCATTGTCCCCTCTTTGTTGATGTCTATAGGAGTGGCTCAAGAGACATCAACAAAGAATAAAAAACACCATAGCAAACATGACACCAACACCACTCATCAGTGCGCAATTAGACAACACTTCATTATGCTTGAGAGTGCTAAGGGAATAAATTATGGTAGGGAATAGGTTAGGGAGATGGATCAAGGGATAACAGATGGGAAGGATGCTCATTGTACATGTGGCTGTAGGATGTAGCATTATGATGGCTTGTTGTCAAAGCATGATCCCTCATCAAAGTTCTTATGAGAGAGTCAATGTGCGAAGATGGCCTACCCCTAGGATTTTGACCTCTCATTGAAGTGCTTAGGACATGGTCGATCTAGGGTTGGACTGGTTGTGAAATGGTAACTTTGCTACTTTTACTTGGGCACTTATTTTGTCCCATTTTTCTTTTACTTTTGGTTTTGTTTTTCCTTTTTCTCTTTCTTTTCTCTTTATTTTTACTTTCTTGCTTCTTTTTCATTCACTATTTTATATTTTTTTTAGAGATTTTTTGTTGCCAAGCGGACTATGTACCACTCAAAAAAAATTTCTTAGAGGCAACCACATCACATTTGTAGGACAAGTGTTTTCTCTTCAGGATGAGTTGTGTTACATTCACTTGGGGCTGTGACCAACCCACGAAGGCTCCCCATGGGATGAGTTATGTTACATCCATTATGGGTTCTATAGTTGACTAAAAGAAGGGTGCCATGTGCATCAAAGAATCTTACAGGGAATGTGAAAAAATGTAAGGCAAAGGTGTAAATGTGAATAGCATATAACAAGATAATAGGGATGTGCACTCTTGAGTAGCTTACCAAGTCAAAGCAGACACATTAGAGCAGTGTAGTGACTTGCCACCACGATTACCACACCCTTGAGCAATGTCATTGAGGCTTCATCCTACAAACAAAATATAGAAAAATAAGAAAAACAACCACACCATGTGAGATGAAGGCGAAGTCCTATTTTCCAGGGCACTGCAAGATCCGTGAGTGCTATGTAAGTTACAGGTGAATGCAATGTCCAAAGTAGAAAGGCTAGTTTGGGCACCAATGGTAACAGGTTGCAAAACCTCTAGCAACCACACCAGACATGAGCACCCAAGTGACTTGAGGTTTCAACAATGTAGCTGCTCAAGAGTCCTCACCAAAGATAAGAGCTAGGAAACATAGTAGCATGATGGAGAGTCACACTACCGGATGCTCTTCCAAGCTTAGGCAATGATGAGGGCTGGAGGATGGTAGCGTTGTGGCTAGGCCTTAATACCACTGGATCTCTAGCAAGTGATGCTGATAGTGAAATCTCTAACCAAAATGATTGACAATGGTGGCAATAGCTTCGAAAGGTCAGCAAGATGCCTAAAGGCATCTCCAGAGGATCATCAAGATTCCAAGGATAGTAACATTGTAAATGTTCTAGAGGATTTTTTCTTGATGACATGAACTTCATTTTGGAACTGCAATGCTCCACCCCATCCTACCCAAGAGGTGTTGTTAGGTAATGAAAGATTGGAAGTATTCATACTCTCTTGTCCACAAAACTACGTGTGTTGAACTGTGGATGTCGAACTATGAACCCAATTTTAGGTCTTAGTAGACTACATGTTATGCTAGTTTAAGGTCCTAACAAACTGTGGATCCAATTGAGGTGCTATTTTAAGGTCCTAGCAGACCATTGTGCTAGTTTAACATCATAACAGATGGTGGATTACTAGTTTAAGGTCTTAGTGGACCATGCTATGGGTTCTTGTTTAACATCATAGCCCAAGGACATTCTATGCTAGTTTAATGTCATAACAGACATTCTATGCTAGTTTAACATTGTAGAAAATGTTTTGTGCTACTTTAACATCATAAAATATGTTCTATGCTAGTTTAACATTGTAGGGAATGTTTGCTTACCTTGCTTTGTTGTTGACATGGCACTATGTACTAGGCATAGTATGGCTTCAGGTACAAGTGGTTGACTAAATTGGCAAATTCATTACCATCCAAATTAGCAAGCTTGAATGCTCCATTTTCATAGACCTTTATGATCAAGAAAGGCCCTTCCCAATTAGTTGAGAATTTATCAGCAAGCTCACAAATGACCTTGAGGACTAGGTCCCCCTTCTTGATTATGCATTGATGCTAATTGTGTCGGTGCTTTTGCCATTACTTTTCCTGGTACCACTTGATGTGATCAAGTGTTTTCATGCACTCTTCCTCTATAGAGTCAACGTCAATGGTTCTCAACTCATTGTTCTAAACCTCGTCAATGAAGCTTGAGAGGATCATATAAAGCAATGAGACCTGTAATTCACGAGGCAACATTGCTTCAAATCCATACACAAGACTATATGACATCTTACCTATTGTTGTTCTACATGTTGTGTGATAGACCCATAGAGTGTAGATTAGCTATTCATGCCATCATTGTTTGTTATTGCTAAGTAACCTCTTCAAAATTTTGATGATGACTTTGTTCATAGCCTTTGCTTGGTCATTTGCTTGTGGGTAGTATGGTGATGAAAAAGAATGTTTGATGCTAAGGTGTTCATAGAAGGCTTTAGTTTCTACATTGCTAAATTATGGTCTATTGACTGTGACTATAGTCATGGGTAAACCAAATCAAGTTACTATGTTGTCTAGAATAAATTTCCAAACCTATTGTGATGTTGTCTTCTTGAGGGGAATGGCTTTAACCCACTTGGTAAAGTATTCAGTTGAGGTTATGATGAAGCTATGCCCTGTCGAAGACTTAGGCATTATAGGTCCTATGATGTCCAACCCCCAATGTTGGAATGGCCATGTGATCTACATAGTGTGTAGTTCAGTAGGTGGCACATGCATTAGGTTACCATGTCACTGACACATGCCACATGTTCTGATCTTGCAAATGCAATCGTGTTCCATGTAAGGTTAATAGTAGCTTAAGCATCTAATTTTTCCTACCATTGTCGTGGGTGCTATATGGCCTCTGCATAGTCCCTCATGGACTTGATCAATAATTTTTTGCACTTCACTATTGCTAATGTATGTTAACAGTATTCCATCATAGGATCTATAACACAAGGTGATATCACCTACCAGGACATACTATCGTGATAATTTTCACATTGCATTATTTTGAGTGGAGGTTAGTTGTTACAGAGGTTCACCATGTTGGAGGTATGTCTTAATATCATGATACCACTTTTGGGCATGAGCTATGCTTGTAGCAGCTATGGATGCAATGTTTTTTGTTTGTGTAATAGGTTTAGTGCCATCTGTTATCAAAGTGAGTAAGGTAGAAAATGTGTTGGGTGCTATGCTTAAGGCTAAAGTGCCTAATTTATCAACAATGACATTTTCATTACAGGAACCATGTTGGAAATCTATGGTTGCAAATAGTTTAAGCAAGTGATTTTCCAAATCACAATAAGGTTGTAAATGTTGTGCCTTGTAAGTGTACACCTCTATAATTTTTTTGACAACAAGCTATGAATCACCTCGAATTTCTATGTTTTGGATCCTTCAATCATGAGCTACTAAGACACCTCTAAGGAGACCCTCATACTCCGCTACATTATTTATGCAAGGAAATGTAAATTGATATGCGAAGGGGAAGATCTCCCTAGAGGGAAACATGATGACAGTAGCAGTACTACCTCCTTGTGAGGTTGAAGCACCATCAAAGTGTAAAACTACCTCAAAGTTTGTTGACACTTGACTTATGCTATTAACATGCTCATCCAGAAATTTTGGATCTATTGTTGCTTAATCGTCTATGGGTGAAGCCGTGAGTTGTGCAGCTATTGCTTGATCCTTTGTAGATGCTTGTGCTATGTAGTGTAGATAAAAATCCATGGTTATTTCCCTCTACTATGCAATTCAACTACTTTTGTATATGTTTGTAGTAATCACTTAGAGTACGTTGCTTTTATAAAGATAATGCCTCAATTTTTTAAGTGAAAAGACTAAGGTGAGATAGTTCTTTCTTACATCATTGTATTTCACCTCATGCACCACTAATGCATGGCTTAAGTAGTAAACAAGGATCTCTGAGCCATCATCTTGCTTTTGGCAAAGCAGAGAAGCAATGGACATGTTTGAGATTGTAAGGTAAATGTAGAATGGCTTATCTCCTTACGGAGGGTAGACTGTTGGAAGTTGAGCCAGCTCCTTTTTAAGGTTGTCAAATGCTTCTCGGCATTGCACTATCTACCTAAAGTGGATTCCCTTTTTAAGTAAATGTTGCATTGAGTACAATGTATCATTCAACCTTGTGATTAACCTATGAATGAATTGCAATCTGCCTTGTAACCTATGTAGCTCCTTAAGGTTTGTTGGTGGTGCTAAGTTGGTGATAGCCTTAATCTTATCAGGTTCTACATGTATACCTACTACTAATAATATAAATCCTAGCATGCAACTAGTCTTGATGTCAAAGACACACTTCTTGGGGTTTAACCTAAGGTCATGTCAAGGCAACATTTGAGGACATAGTCCAAGTTATCTATGTGGTTGTGAGCCACCTTGTACTTAACTACTATGTCATTAACATAATCATTGAGAAACTCTATAAGATAATCACTAAATATATACATCATTTCACATTGGTAGGTTGCTCTTGCATTCTTTAGTTTGAAGGGCATCATTGTATAGCAAAACGTACCTCAAGGAGTCATGAGGTTTGTGTTTAGCTAGTGCTTTGGGTTAATCCAAATTTGGTTGTACCCTAAGAACCCATCCATGAAGGACAACAATGCATGCTCGATTGTATTATTGATGAGTTGGTCAATACTAGGTGATGGGAAATCATCTTTGATGATCACCTTGTTCAAGTCCAGGAAGTCTATGCAAATGCATATACTTCCATTTTTCTTAGGGATAACTATGATGTTTGAACCCCAATCAGCATAGTCAACTACCCGAATCAAACTCGTGTTGTAAAGCTTAGTGATTTCTTTACAAACTACTAATGCCACCTCAAGTTTGACCTTGCAAGCTTTCTATTTGACTAGTTTTATGCAGGGATCAAGGATAATGTTGTGTTGTATTATAAGAGGGTCTAGGCATGGCATGTCCTCATAGGACCATGCAAATGCCTTGACATTATTGTTTAGGACTTCTAAGATGCTTTGAATGATTTGAGGCTCTAACAAGGAAATAAGTTTCAATGTCTTCACCTCACCTTTACATGTTACTATAAGGATTTCAATGAGAGGATCCTTAGTTACATCACTTGCTTCTAGATCTAGAGCTCTAACTAGATAGTCTAGCCAATCTAGAGATGTCTCTAGGGATGCTATGTTTGTATCATAAGTCACAAGCTCAAAGTCTAGGAGTTCAATGTTTACACATTTCATGGAATCACCATAAGGTCTAATCAAGACCAAGGGTGAATGAAGATACTCGTATGCATTCATTCTGCAATCCTACCAAAAATCCTACAAAACAACCAAAAAAATGTTAAGTGGCACTTGTCTTAATAAGGTAAAATACATAAAATAAGGAAGACAATGTTATAAAAATTCACCTAACTATGTAGTTGTGGGATTGAGTAAGCAAGTATGTAAATTAATTTTGGGGCCTTGATTGGCCCTAGAATTGCAAATTTAAGGTTGTAGAGGATCATGGTTTAAGCAAGATGCATCGATTTAGGCAATACTTGGAAAGTTTTGAATGTGGGATTAAGCTTGATGTTTATTACGTAGTTAGAAAAAATGAAAAAAAAATTCTAAGTATGGAGATGCTAGAAAAGTTGAAAAATTTTTCTAACTCTGGGTGCTACACTCATCCCACATTATGTGTAGGACATGGGATAGTCTCGTGTTATATGTGGGAGATGGGACAGTCTCACATTATATGCAGGACATGGGATAGTACCCAGGAGGGTGACGTGTCCTTTACCCCAGAAGAGTATAAATAGGAGCTTTACCATAATCAACCTATCATTTTCAAAAGTTGAAATAAATAGTCACTGAGCATAGCATGGCTAAGGAAAAAGGAGTCAAACTGTAGCGACACAAGAGAGGAAGCTAGAGCATAGAAAAGAGGAAGAGGAAACCAGGAACGTAACCATCAATCATGATGCACCATAGTAAACACCAACACCCCGACCTCACCAACGTGGATGAATGAGAACGTGCACTAAGAAACCTTCCTAGGGAATGCATAGAGGACTGGAGGGAGATGCTATCAGTAAGGTAAGGTGTTATGCTCTTCCCTTGTGATTTCTATCCTTTCTTCTTCTTCACCTTGAGGTTTTAGGATTTTGAGGGTGGCCTACCCTAAGTAGGAACTGCCATCAGTACCATGGCTACCATGAGCCATGGCTAGGAGAGGGAGTGTGCATGGTGGATTTTGTGGATATTTTTTGGACTATTTTGTTATGAGGGTTTGTGTACCATGCACAATGTGAGACAAGGATTTTCAGCATCCTGCACGTGGTGCAAGACAAGGATTTTCAATGTCCCATGCATAGCATGGAATAGGTGTTTTCTGGCATCCTACAAGTGGCAGAGGATAGAGCCAACATGGTTTGTGTGTACACATTTTTTTTTATCCATGGCTAAGGTAGCTTGAAGATGAATGTAAAGCATAATGGTCTAGGTAGGATGACTATAGAGGTCACAGCTATCAAACCAGGGTACGCTCTTGAGAGTGTGACAAAAAAAAGTTATAAATTTTTTTTGATTTTCTAATGTTATGCTTTGCAGGCAGCGTAGTGGTGAGTGTAACCATCAACTTAAAATTTCTTGACAACTAGACATTTTTGCAGTTATTATGCTCTGTAGAGAGTGTAGCCAACACTTTGAAGATTTTGGCAATTGTTACACTCTACAGGGAGTATAGCCAATACTTAGAATTTTTTTTATTTTTTTATTTTTTGCATTTTCGAGGGCTATGCTATATGAGAAGCATAGCCAATATTTAGAATTTTTTTTTGATACTTTTCAAAGTTACAACATTTGTAAATGTGAAATGTAGACATTGGTGTTGTGCCCCATTGGGGACTAGGCATATTAGATGGGTATGTCAACGTCCCTTTCCCGTGGGGCTTGTTGGGGAAGCTAAGAGTTTTACTAATATGTTAAATCTAATTTTTATGCATTTTTTTCATTTTTGTATCCAATGCTAACATTCTCCTCTTGTTACTGTTATGATCATAGGGTACTATTAAAACCCATCCTCATTGTGCTTGAGCTCATGGGTATTTTGTGCTATATGAGTAAACTTGTGTCAAACATACCTGGACCAGACACACGTATGGGTCACCATGTAGTATGATTCAAATCATGGGCACAAGACTTCCTAGAATTTTTTCTCTGCCACTTTAATGTGATAATATGATTACACTTGGCAATGGAAGTAACCGATGTCATTATAGAAACATTGTTTCCTAGGGTGAACTAAGGCATCCTAAGGTTCATATCCGATGAGCCTGCTAATGATGAAGGAACAAGGAGTTCAAGTTAGGACCAAAGGGACCTTAGGCCTTTGTCTAGGATTTGGAAAATGCTAGAATTCCAGTGCTACAATAAGAACAACATGTTGTTTGTTGGCTGATGCATACATATGCTTTTCCAAAATTCACCTGAGATAGTGTGTTATGTTAAAGGGTGAGTCCTCTTATGATTTCTTGCACTATCTATTTGATTATGACTCATATTAAGATGCTAACCTCTTATATTTATTGCTAGATTAACTATTGACACAAATGGCCTTTACGATAAGGAGGGAACATTGAACTTGACTCCCAGTACCCTACAGGAATTCTCATCTTTTGAGAATGTTTGTGCAGTGATGATTGGGCAAATTAGGGCATACCTAGCAGAACTCCGTCATTGATATTCTAGGGCTTATGAGAGGTATCAAACTCTTAGCTAGTTGGGTCTTGATTGGGTGACCAGCATACTAAGCATGGAGGAGATTTTAGCCCCACCACTACCATTCTACATACCATTTGTGCCACATGAGTAGTGTATCATTCATTTTTTATGCATTTTTTGCTTAGCTTTTCTCATATTTCTAACTTTATTTTTGTCTATTGTAGCTGTAGTTAAGTTAGGAGAGGTCACGGTGGTTTCCACAGGTCGCACTGATGCCACCCTCATCATGAAATATGGTGAGGTTAAAAGTTTAGAGTGTTGGTTGTGTTATGAGGCCCCAGTGGAGATAATGAGGAAGCTTCAATGGGCTAGGCTAATGGACCTTTTCTTGGCCATTGGCCCAAGTATCTCAATGGCCAAGATTATTGTCATCATCAACTCCTTCAGTGAGAGCATCGATCACTTCATCATGTGAGCTCGTGGTGTGCATGTGACCTTTGACATTACAAATGAATTCTTTGTGAACCTCTTCAACATCCACTCCAAGGGCCCACTGGTTGTAGAAAAAATTTACAAAGAATTAGACCATAGAGGAGATGTTAAGGAGTGATTGGACACTTCTAAGGTCCACAAAGGAATACCAATAAAGGATGTAAAGGTACCTATGGTCCACTACCTATACCTAGTCTCTCGTGCATGTGAATTCCCAAAGTTGCTTTTCCAAGGGAAAATCCTTGGGGTGGAGCAATCTTGGGTGATGAGGGCTATAATAGAGGAGGAGACGCAGTACAATTGGGCCTCTTACCTTTCTCGAAACCTACATGTTAAAATTTTTATGTTGCACCAAAACCTCCAGGTGAGGTTGCACATACACTTCGCATTCTTTGCAACATGCTTATAAAGGTTCGCAAATTTTTTGGTGGTTTGTGAGGATGGATAGTGGGTGGTTCAAAACCATAAGCAAATCTTCAGGCCATGGATTTGACACATATTCAACACCACACAGTCATAAGACGCTCCTAAAGGCAATCAGCAAATTATTTTCTGTAATGACTAAAGGCAATGTGGGATGATCTTACCACACACATGATAGTGTAGGGGAGGCCCCACTGACCACCACTAGAAATGCAATGAGAGGGGTGTGACTCATTACCAAGGTAGTGGGATCATCCAAAGGAAAGATTAAGAAACCATACCTCATAAAGAAGCCCATATGTGAGGTGGAGAGCACCAAAAAAATCCAATTCAAGTTTCATGATGTACACTCAAGAATCACAAGTATGAATCATTGGATACAACTATAATGTGCCATGCTATACTATACTCATTATTGAAAATTCTAATCCTAACTTATGTGATATAGGCAAGAGAACCCTTGCAATGATAGTAGAGCCCATAGAGGATGATGTCCCTCCTTAACCTAAGGGACAAGTAGCAAATGAAGAGGAATGAGAAGCTGTAGAAGTTCCATGGCAACTTGAGGAAGAAGGGTTGTTGTACTTTGAAGGGGGTGAGTTTGAAAATTTCTTTACCAACATGCATATGGTGATCCCCCGACTCTCACATCTAAGGGCTTATTGGATAGGAGTTTTACACTACCATATTTTTTTTTGGTTTTTATCCCTTACATCCTTGGCTATTGTATTATCTGATAATTACTAAGTGTGTTGTGTTGTAGCTACCAGTGTTTCTACTAAGCACCCAACGTCCACATCCACCTTCCACATGCAACCATGGATGGAGGCTCTGGATAAGTTTGCCTTCATGCAAGGCTTGGTGCATGACATGATGGGCCATATACAAAAAATAGACCCCAAGATCAGTGTGTCTATATTTATTTATTTTTCTCTACCCGCCAACGTTGCTTTGCCTATTATGTGATAACAAGATCCCAACTTCGGTGCAACCCAAACAGCGTAGTCCAAGTTGATGCCATGCCTGAGTTTCCCCTCGAGGTGGAGCAAGTGCCTCACCATGTGTATGATCAGGGAAGAAAATATGTCCTCACATCTACAAGAGCATTTTGGGAGTGTAGGAACATTAATGAGCACCTATGGAAATGGGTGCACAAGCTTCAAAATAGGGAATGAGCTAGGATGCAAAATTGAAAGACCTACAATCCCATTATGACTTCCTAGTGTCATGTAACAAACTAGAAAATACTTGGTGAATAGTTGAAGTTAACTATGCCAGGTATTGTTCAGCCATTCAGGGCAAGAACAAGGCCACCTAGGAGGTGATCAAGCAAAGGCTACAAATGGACTTACTAGCAAGGAAGAACCAAGACTGGAAGGATTACAATGCAAAAGTGTATCAATGGGGCCAAACTCAAAAGAACCATAAGCACCACTATAAGAAAGAGTAGGAGGCATACCTTAAGAGGTACAAAGATAAGTCTATGGAGCGCCATTACCAAGGCATATTTCTCAATGCAATTCACATACGGGGGGCTTATGAATTATTTTCTAGTAACATAGTGGTGAGTGGAATCATAGAGAGACACATCACTATACCTTTGGGATAGGTTACTTCTGCTAGGTTTTCACGAAGGCTTCACTCATGGATATCCATGGAAAAATGGAAGACCCTCTTAGGTATTAATCTAGGTGAGGGGGACTGGACACAACTATATAGGCTGAAATCCTCCAATTCTTGGAGGCAATCCTTAATAGAATGCCCCCAAACATGAATGCGGGTCCTTTACAAGTTGGTCTAGTTTGAATAATTTTTATTTACTTTATCATAATGTTGCATGTTACTTTATTTGTTAGCTATTTTATTATTTTATTTTTATTTAACATAGGTGCTAGGCCATGGTGCAGGCCCTAGTGGAGTAGTAGAGAAAGAGGAAGAAGAAGAACCCTATCCCCCACTTAACACTACAAGCTGAGCGGCCCAAAATGTAGCCCTACTATTGCATAATTTTGTGTTTTTGACAATTTTTGTTTTTGATGTAAACTTGAACTATATGTTCTATTGATAATTTAATGGAAATATGATGATTATTCACATATAACTTTGTTCTATTTCATATAATGTTTCTGTAATTTTAATGTGCAATTTGATTGATGAAATTAGGCCCCTTGTGGATCCCATGCTAATTTAAGGCCATGGTAGAAGGGCCATTGCTAGTTTAAGGCCATTTCAGGCCATCGCTAGTTTAAGGCCATTTCAAGTCATCACACAAAGGAAAGTAAGTTGCCAATTTTAGCCTTTAGTAGGCCATGTGATAGTTTAAGGCCTTTTTGGACCATAGCATAAAAGGGAGCAAGTTGCTAGTTTTAGGTCTTAGCAGGTCATGCAATAGTTTAAGGCCTTTTCGCATCATAGTGTAAGAGGGAGCAAGTTACCAGTTTTAGGCCTTAGCGGGCCTTACAATAGTTTAAGGCCTATCCAAGCTGTAGTGTAAAAGGGAGCAAGTTGCCAATTTTACGCCTTAGTGGGCCTTGCAATAGTTTAAGGCCTTTCCAGGCTATAGCGTAAAAGGGAGCAAGTTGCTAGTTTTAGGCCTTAGAAGGCCTTGTAATAGTTTAAAAATTTTCTGGGCCATAGCATAAAAGGCAGCAAGTTGCTAGTTTTAGGCCTTAGTGGACCAAGCAATAGTTTAAGGCCTTTCCAAGTCATAGTGTAAGAGAGAGCAAGTTTCTAGTTTTAGGCCTTAGTGAGCCTTGCAATAGTTTAAGGCCTTTCCAGGTCATAGTGTAAAAGTGAGCAAGTTGCCAGTTTTAGGCCTTAGTGGGCCTCTTTTTTTTTTATTTATTTTTATTTTTTAAAAAAAATGAAAAGGCTAAACAAAACCTCATAAACTAAAGAAATGAAATAACTAATTCCTTTTTTTTAAAGCGAAAAGGTTAAACAAAATTGCATAAACTAAAGGAATGAAATAATTAATTCAAGATGTAAATAACAATGCAAACATAACTATACAAGCAAAGAACAAAAGATAAGCAAAACATGCAGACGAACTAATGGGATGCCTTAGTCATGTAAGTTTTTTATAACGTAATGCAGGTTAGGGAACGCATAAGGCTTGGGAGGCACAAGACAATATTTTCCTAGAACTTGATAGATTGCAAAAAAGGGCAATTTTGCCTAGAGAGCTTCCTCAGGGAGGTTGCTCTTTTTGTTTAGTTGTTTAGGTGGATCAGCCAGACAACATTTTCTTTCAACCTAAATAAGTGGTGTGTCTTCAAAGAACTCTACTTCTAACCCTTGTTCTATGTCCATGTTATTGATGGTCAAGGAAGCTACATTATCACCATAGGTCACCACCTCTCCACCTTCATAGGGCAAGTGGATCTCTTGATGAATAGATGAAGAAATGTCCCGTAACTAGGCTAGCTAAGACCTCCCTAGGATCAATTTGAATCCAAGCATTTCTTCAACCACATTGAGCTCAGCAATACTGAGGAATTACTTCCCTACCACAAAAGCTATCATGACTATTCCCTTTACAACAACATGTGTTCCATTGAAGGATTTCAAGCACATTGTCTTTGTCAACTTGATCTGATCAACCAGGCCAAGGTTTACAATGATGGGGAATGGAGTGACATTGGTCACTACTCGTCATTAACATGCACCCTACAAATTTTATATTGGCCTACATGAATTGTTATAAACATTGGCACTCTAGTCACCTAATCCTTTTCAAGTTCAACCTTGACCACCTCATCATGAAACATCATGCGTGTTGACCTTGACTTCTTGGTTGTTGGGAGAAGCATTATAGTGTGGATGGGATTTTTGTCCATTGGAATATCTTCCATAACAAGAATAGATACTAATGCCTCACGATGAGCAGAGGAGGTCATTATTAGATCATATAGCCTCAAGGTTATGTTCTTTTGTTTGAAAACCTATTTAGCCTATGCCAGTGCATCCAAGAAATCTTTTCTACTATCTGTTGTTCTAGTGGCCTTTATCTCCTCCATGTAATCCAAGAGACAAATCTCTTGGGGAGGAGACTTAGCCTTTGCTTGTGCAACAAGATTTCTAGCCTTAGCACTTGTTTGTCAGTTATTTTTTCTTGTGTTGGTACTCTAAGATGATGAGGTTATCAGGATGGCTAACAAGTGGACTGGCATAGGAGGACCTAATTCCATATGTTTCCTAATCATTTTGTTAACAAGATGCTCATTAGGTCTCTTAGAATATGAATTTTAGTGGTTAGGATGTGATGTAGTTCCCACTACTAGACCCTAGGCAGGTGGGGCTCTACACATCTTGGCATCCTAATGACAAAGGGTGTGTAGGTTGCCATCGCCATAACATGCTATGGGCCCCTAATCACAAAGGGTGTTGTTGGTGCCCAAGGTGATGCTTTGATGACAAAAGAGGGTTGTCATCTAGTTGATCTTGAGACCCCAGCATCACCAAAGGGCACACAAACCACAAATGATTCATGTGCCAATTTTTTGTTGTCATCAACACTAATAGCATTGATGATGTAACCTGCTCCATTAGCATTGAGGGGGTCCTTGTAGACTTTCATTGATTGGTTTTCTAGTCGTATAGGATTTCTTTCCTCAAGGACCAATTTTCTTTAATCAATCATGTGTTGAATGTCATCTTTTAATGTCAAGAAGTAGTCTGTATCATGGCCATGCAATTGGTGATAGTTATAGAATCAGTCCAATCTAAAGTTTTTAGGGACTAGTGGCTCATTTGGCATAGCTGTGGAGGGGTTTTTGAGGACCTCATAGTACCTCTCATGGCACTTTCATGTGTCCTCAAACATTTTTTTGTGTTGGATGTGCCCAATACTAAGTAACTAGTCTAAGAGCTTAAATAGCTTGATAGGCAATGGGGTATACTTTGAGCGATCCTTGCACTCAAAGTTTGGTCTTTGGGGAGCTTGCCCCATGACTACTAATGATGTGGACTGGGTGGTTCCCACCATGCTAGAACTTGATGCTTTTCTATTTTTGGCTAAAGCTTTAGGTGCCTTGGCTATTAGCTTAGTGTTGTTGGGTTTGGCTTCATCAGCCATAGCTACAATAGTTGTTGTTGCCTTTCCCTTTTTCTTATCCTTTTTTATGTGTGCATATTTATAGGCCACATAGGCTGAGCTCTTACTAGCCTTTTTTGCATCCTGTATGCTCTTTGTTTGAGTAAAGGCTTATCTCAAGGAGGGCAGGGCTAAATAGTATAGTTTTGACTTGATAAAGTCATTTACTATGCCTTTGAAAATAGCTAGAAGGTGAGTTTTTGCTATTGGCTCATGGATTTCATTAAGGGAAGCACTTCAAAATTGTATGAATTTTTGTATTGGCTCTAATGCCCCTTGCTTAATATTCATTAATTAGTCTAGGCTGTCCTCAGGCTTCAACTTGTACTTGAAGCAAGTTACAAATTGGTTGAGTAGCTCCTCCAAAGTTGATATGGAAGCTCTACGGAGCACATGGTACCAATTAAGAGCCTTTTCGGTTATGGACATGGTGAAGATGCAAGCATGCAAATATGTATCAAATAGCAGAAAATGCAAGAGCCATACTTAATATCAAAGATAAATGCTTAAAAAAATGGAACAAAATTTGAGAGAAAAAAATGCACTGCCCCAAATAGGAAGCATAACTATTGATAGAAAAGAGGTGAGAATGCTATACGGTATACAAGTAGGCACAATGGTAGTGTAGTAGTGCAATCACAATCTCTAGAATGCTTGAGATATGGAGCTAATGGTTGCTATGGGAACTAAACCTGCTATGTTGGCTATTTTTGTGTTCTGTGGGTGCAATGATTGATTGCATTTTGGAAGGCACCAAGGTGCAAAGCTTAGGTGCTTAGGTGCAAGAATGCCAAGGATGCTCAGAAAGTTAAAATGCCCAATGCTCTTTTGATTTTCCAACCCCTAGAATGCTAAACACAAGGGTATTATAGGGCTAGGTTTAGCATGAAATGCTGATTAGACACCATGTGGAATGAGGGTTTACACAAAATGTAGATCGGGTGACATGTGGCAATGAGGGTTTGATGGGTTATGCTAACATGCTAAGTAGCAAAGTGTTATGCTCTAAAGAACATGAGAGTAGCAAAGTGTTATGCTCTAAAGAACTACAACAGGTTCCCAAAGACTATTGAGCTATGACTACATTTCCTAGACTACATGTGCCAGAGTTTGAATGACCATAATGTACTTGCAAATAATGCACAATAGTGCAACTTGGAGGCTACACTCTAGGACTACATCTTTCCCTCTTTCAAGTAGGGTCAAGTGTAGGAAAAACTTTGCTGACCAATGGTTGTGCAAAAGAGATGAAAATTCTTGATCTTTGTTGCCAAAGAAATGTTGGGGTTGAGATGAAGGCTGATGCTGAATTCTAGAGGCTTTCGAAGGTTGTCGAAGGATTTTCTCTAGTGTCAAGCTAGCTACGCTTTAGAGCATAACACAACACTTAGTGAAAATTTGCAAAATTTTTATGTTTTACATTGGTTACACTGGCTATGCTAGGAAGCATGGTAAACCGTAGCAAGGACACTTAGCCAAATTTTGACAAAATCTATAGTCTTTCTTCATGGTATGCTAGCTACACTTTGGGACATAGCAAGAGAGGTAGCCTCAAGAGTTAGAAAATATGCCAAATGTGTCTTTCATGTTGAGCTATCTTAACAGATTCTTGTCCAATATTTAGGCAAAACCTTGGCACTGGAACCTGTGCTATGCTTGCTACATTGGGAAGCATAATAAAGCGTAGCAACCTAAGAGAGAGAAAATTTTCCAAACTATTTTTTTCATCCCAAGAAACCCTGACAACTTCTGGTTTGGCACTGGACATATTATTCACTAGAAGATGTGCTACATTGGCTACACTGGGGAGCATAGCAAGCATGAAAACCTAGGAGATAAAAATTTGCCAAATTTTTTTATTCATCCTAAGCAACCTTGACAACTTATGGCCTAGCACTTGGGCAAAATGGCCATGGAAGTGTATGCTACACTAGCTACACTAGGGAGTGTAGTAGGCAGATTCAAAGCATAGCAAAACACTTAGAAAAATTTTCATGCAATTGTTGCTAACACTTAGAAAAGTTTGCAAAACAGACCCTAATGCATGCTACATTGGCTACACTGGAGAGCGTAGCACCAACACTTAGAAAAATTTTCCAAGTTTTGACACTTAGAAAAATTTTTTGTTGAAGTGAAAAAGCCCAAAATTGGTAGTGTTTCATGAAGAACTTGCATTGTGGCCATCGAAGATGTAGGCTAGTTGATTGCCTTAGTGCTAGAGTTGGTAACTTTGTTGTTATCTAGGGCATTGAGCTACTTAGCCTTTTTCCCCTAGTTAATTTCTTGGGCTTATTTAGCTATAGTTTCCACCATTGCATTTTTCTTTCCCTTGTCTTTGTCTCTCCTTGCATGCTGGCTCTTGTAGGCCACGTAGACTAGATCTTTGCTAGCTTCTGCCACATGTTCTATGCTTTTGGTTTGAGTGAAGGATTAGCTTAGGGATCATAGGCCAAGGTAATATAGTTTTGACTTTATAAAGTTGTTGATTACACCTTTGAAAATGGCTAGGAGATGTGCTTCATCTATTGGATCTTGTATTTCATTTAGCGAGGCACTCCAACATTGAATGAACTTCTACACGGGCTCTAGGTGACCCTACTTGACTTGCATTAGCTAGTCTAAGGTTTCCCCTAGCTTCAAATTGTATTTGAATCATGTTACAAATTGGCTCAAGAGCTCCTCCAAAGAGGGGATAGAGCCTCTGGGTAGTGCATGGCACCAATCTAATGCTTTGCCAATTAGTGACATGGCGAACACGAGCAAGATGGCATGTGGCCATGCTTGAAATAGTAAGTACTCTAACCTAAACATGACTAGATGCACATTGGGGTCTTCCTCACCATTGTATTTGGTGAATTAAGGTAGTGAGACTTCAGTTAGAAGAGTTAGAGATAGGACCATAGGACTTATAAGTCATCCTGGTAGAAGTCCACCACTTTGACATTTTCAGAGGAGGCAAATTGAGTTGTCTCACCTCTTCTATCAAGCTTTGGATCATTTGGAATGCTTGATCTAGGCTTTGAAACTCTCCAGTTGGTTTCGTTGCCCATGGCTTAGTTGTAGGTTGGGGAACCACATGATGCACTTGATGCATTGGCCATGCTATGGAAATGGTGATTGGGGGGAGCAACACAAATGTGGGTTGGGTAGGTGCTAAGGGTGCTAATGAAATAGGTAGGACATAGGATGCTTGAGTCACTTGGGGCCTAGAGATGGGCCTTGCATAGATGTATGGTTAAGTTGGTGGAGTTGCGATGAGCAGAGATGACTGAATGGGTTGCCATGATGCCATGAAGGATAATTCAAGGGGCGTTGACCTAGGCCTAGCAAAGTGGGAAGGTGATGCTAGTGCTATGATAATCTTGAGGAGAATGGGTAAATGAGACCAAGGAGGAGCCAAACTAGGGATCACTCATTGGAATATGGTGTGGAGAGAGCCCTCATGCTTGAAGTGAGCTTCAAACTCATTATCTTCCTCCTATAGGGGCTCCACGTAGTCTATTCCTATGTCATGCTCACCTACTCAGATGAGCTGGGCTAATAGCTGATGATAGGGTTTCATGAGTAGGATGATATTAAATGAGGAGGGGATATACTCTCATCCATCCTAATGGATCAACTCGTAGTTTCACTTTGCCTTCATGTCAAGGCAATCTATAGATAACCCTACTTGAATCCTCATACATATGAAGTTGCACTACTCATTTCTTAGCACAACATTTTTTGGGTCTTGGCCACATAATCTAAGGGATTATCTTTGTCCTGCCATTACAAGACTCCCAGGGGTGTCAATCCTGATCTCCTATTGGATGGGCAAGATGTGGAGTGCATTTGACACTAATACCGAAGTTTGGTCTGGGTTCATGGATGCAAATCAAGTTGTAAGGGGGACTGTAGGGGTTTCTAGTTGTGAAATACTATGGATTATGCTGAAACTAACCCTATCCTAGCTAACACCACTAACTATGCTCTCCATGCTGAGAGTGAGCTATGTTGGCTATGATGGAGATGACTATGCTCTAGCTGAAATGATGGTAATTTAGCAGATAGTGGAAATGAGTGTGATTTGGGTTGCTATAGGAGGTCCAAAGGGGATCAATTATAGGGTCCAATCTACACCAATAGGTTAATAGACAATGCTTGCATTGGCCTAAGATCCAGCTACTGTTGTGCACGTAGCAGGTTCATAGGGGTGTTATAGTCTACGTTGGCCTAAAGCCAGAAACTATGATGCAAAGGACACCTGAAACAACCACAATGGAATTTGAAAAAGTGAATATGCCCTCCTTCTAGTGCCAAAAACAATAATGATTTAAAAGATCAGTAGCTAGAACACCAAGGTTCATGAGCACACAGCCTAACACCAAATCTGTGCAAGGACCTACTAGAAGTAGAGATGGGGCATCCTAAAAAGTATTCTTGATCAAACAAGGACTTACTGGATGCAATGAGGATGTAGCATGGTTAGCTATGATGCTAATGCAAGATGGTGCTAAAGGTCTAGGCAATGTTTTCAGTGTTTACGATGTTTGCAATGTCAGTGGGATAGAGCATAGTTACAAGTGTCAAAGGGAACAACTGTAGTCAAGGGTTTCAATGAGGTGGATGGTGTTAACGCATGAGGACCATTGCCTAAGTGTAGTTTCAAGCATGTAAACTTGTGGAAAATGCAAATAAAGCACATAGAATGCAAAGTAGGAAAGAAAATAAAGCAGAGCACCACCCCAAATGGGGTTGAGCATAGTTAACACTAAAAGAGAATTACAAGGTATGTGGTGTATAGCAAGTTCAGGTTGAAAATTTTTTCATAGTCCCTAGGCTATCTGGCCACAAAGACTAGTTTTCAGCCAAGACACCTATATCTACTGGGTAGGCTGTCGTACTTTACTATTAAATGCAGTGTTCTATAAGACTACAGGGGGGTCTACATGGTCTACAACTTCCCCTCTTCACTAGTTTTCCAACATGCCCTTGATTTGCATATCCAGTCCAACCCTTACTACATCGAAGACATAGGTATTTATAAGTTTAGGATTAGGATTAGCAAGGAATGTAGGATGGCTACCACGTGGTGGATGGGATGGTTGGGACTATGTTCAGCATAGTTCCTATTCATGTGGTGTGCTAATGGGGCTAATGGTGTCAATGGTATTTTCCTTTACTATGCTCTACCATACTTTGCACGACTCTAACTACACTACCAACTACATGTGTGTGTGTTGAGAGGACCACAAGGTACCTAAAAAAAACTTAGAGACTACACTCTATAGGACTATGCTCTTCACACTCTCCCATGGCGTCAAGTGTAGTTATAATTTTGGAAAAAAAGGAGATACAAACAATAAGTATTTTACTAGCTATGTTTGCCAAAGGTGAGTTGACTGCATTCTAGAGTTAAGCTAAGCATCGTTGCTACGTTGTGGAGGCCATTGGAGATTGTCCTTACTAACTATGCTCCTCTGAAAAGTGATTACACTCCCAGTTGGGGGTGAGTGTAGTCTTGGGACTTGGGAAAAACTTACAAAACTAGCCTTCTATTGCCTACATTATCCACGACTACATTATCCACGACTATGCTATCTATGTTCTAAAATGGTGTGCTTGGGGAAGAGCGTAGTCTCAACACTTAGGCAAAATTTCAAGATTTTTCCCTCCAACTAACTACGCTTTGGGAGACTACACTCTCTACACTCCATAGAGGGCTTGAGTGTAGTTCCCATACTTTTCCAAAATTTGCAGCCAAGATGTCATAGTCTAGATTTAGTGGTGTTTCAAGCTAGTAAGGGAATAGCAAAGCTTATAGGATCGCTTAGGACTTGATCTAAGGAAATTGGTAAATTTTCTTACATAACTAACACCTTAAATACCTTGTCTTAAGTCCTTTGAAGATGAAGCATAACATCATTAAATAATTCCAATAGCTATAGATCTATTCTAGGAAAGTGAGGGACTGGGAGATGATATCAAAGGGAGATGCATGTATGAAATGGATCCAAATGTAGTAGAAGCATGTATTACTAATGAAATAAAATTAGATGAGTATAGAGTAAAATGATACATTAGTAGATTGAGGAATGTTAAAAATTGTTGGTATAGCAGAAATAGAAAGTAGAATGGATTGAAAAGAAGATATGATAGATTAATGATAAGGAATAAAGTATGTAGATCCAAAAGGTAGAAGAAAATACTAGAAGATAGAATGGAGATTACTAACATTGTTAGAAGGAAATAGATGATAGAGTGATGGATCAAAACTCACAAGAAGACTAAGTAGTCATGTAATAAAAGGAATAGATCCAAGTTAAAAACTCTAAGTAGCTATTATGTTGATGTTATGGATATGATGTGATAGAGAGTTACCTTTACCAAGCTCTCCATTTGGCTATTCTTCATCTTCATCCATCAAATGAATATCTAATTTAGAGGCTATGCTTCATCCATCTAATAGAAATGTGAGGGCCAAGAGGTTAATCAAAGATTATCTTCATTCTAGCCTCTTCAATCTGTAAGTGTTTCTTTTCCTACATCTTTTCCTACTCCATGGTAAAATTTGCAATTTTCTTAGCTTCTTCATGACCTAGTTTAATGAGATGATTTGGATTAGTAAGGAAAGAAGGTAGGTCATTAGCTTACTCATATTCTATAATGAGTCTAAAGATATCAAATATGAGTAGGTAGCCTAATCCCATTTGGCATAGGCTATCTTGTAGTTCCTTAAGCTTAACCCTTTTGAAAATCCTTTAATTTCTCCTTAGGTCATTAAGCTTTTGAAGTTTAGAAAAACATGAGCTATAAATGTGTTGGAGTAATTGTAACTTCATAAAGCCATTATCAAAGTTTTAATTTTCCCTATAAATAGGTTTACACTTGAAATAAAAGGTAATGATTATCGATTTAAAACCAACATAAAAGTCATAGGAGAACTGATGCGATGTTAATATTTTTATGTATCATGTTATTTCAACTCAAGAAAAAAAATGTAGCAAAGAGCAAATCTTAGAGATAATGTTAACTTTTGAAAGGTCATTCTTCTAATGGAAAAAATATGTTTTGGTAAGAATTGTCATAATTCAAGATTCAACACAACCTAATTCAAAAAGAACCTAAAAAAGTATACAATCACCAAATGATCTAAAGAATTGAATTTTCCAAATTGAAAGAGGGGTTACACTTTGTTGAAAAAAATTGATAATCTAAGATAGTGTTTTTTCCAAATACTAGTGAGTATAAAGAGAAATGGAAGTATATGTGGAATAGCTACTAAAAAGAAAATAAATGAAAAACATATGTACAGTGCGATTGAAATAAAACAAAGTGTGTGTGGCTAATAGAAAGACTGAGAAAGAAAATTAGATCAAGTGAAAATCTACTAAAATTAAATCCTTGAATGAAAAAAAAAACTTGTAAATAGATTCAATAAAATATCAAAGATTGAAAAAATAAAAATTTAAAACACATGAAATACAAAATCCAAGAAAGAAACCTAGAAATCTATGGTAGAAATCTTGTGAAATGGATTAGGAAGTAGGAATGACTAATGAGGAGCTATGTTACCCCATTTTCTCTCTGATGCATGTCCTTGATGTAGATTTGATAGAACTATTGTAAATAAGAAGCTAATAAAAGTGATAAAAATGAAAAGGAAATCAAATCTATGTATTGCTTTGAATACAAGGTATTCTCTATGTGTTAAGAAAAAAACATAAAGGGGATATAAAGGTATCAATTGGGAGAAAACAAAATTAGAAGGAACTCTAAGTAATTGAGTGTCATAGAGAGTTTTCTAATCATTGTTAGAAGAATGATTACTTTATAGAAAAGCTATTTTTGGAGAGTTCTCTAAATTCCAAATGTTCCAAGTGCTAAAAGCTAAAAAATAATTAACTCTTTTCCACTTAGGGGTATCCTCTTATTAAGAATTCATAAATACCTCATAGATTATGAAGAAACAATGCCTTGGAATCCATAAAATCTCTTAGAAGATGTCTAGATAAGAGAAATAATATGTAGATAACTAATGTAGAAAATGATGTTAGATGTTAAAAGCAAGACCAACACTAAACGTCAAAGAGCAATATAACATTGTACATTGAGAAGAGTACTAAAGAAGTTGTAGGAGACAATGCTGGATGTTAAAACTAAAGACTAAGAGCATCCCAAAAAATGATGCAATAGGTGACATGAGACATCATTTTTAATGAATGCTAAAGAAGAACTAAAAACAATGCTTCTAGTGATGTAGAATGTCAAATTTGAAATTGGTAAAGATGACTTTGAGCTAAGAAGCCATGGACTAAACTTAAAACTCTAACTTATGTAAAAAGAAAAAGGCCAAATTGGGTACAACATAAGAAAACTAGGAAATTAATCTATGAAACCTCTTGTCCTATCCACCTATTAAATTGTTCCTCAATCCTCAATCAATGTCTAGTAGTGTTTATTAATTGATAGACTATTAATATATTCTATTGTGCTAAGGTACATCCCATTAGGTTAAAAATGTTTCTTAGCTTCTCTAACTACTCTATCCTTACAATGGAATCATCTATTCTAGAAAATGTAGGAGAATCTCACTTGTGGAACTACTCAACCATCTCTCTACTAATAGGTTGTCTAGAGATATTCTTATTATTACCAACACTAGCATCACTACCACTATAATTTTCAATCTCTATTATAGCTAGTCCATCTATGCAACTACCACTACTAACCTCTTAAATAACTTGTCCTACTACTTAGCTACCACTATCACTCCTAATCTTCCTAATGATTGTAGGAGAAAGTGTCATAAACTACTAGAGAAACTACATCATCTATCCATTTAGATTCATCTAAGCATCACTAACCCCTACACTCACTAGTTATGCCTAACTAACTATCATTATCTCAGCCTTTGTAGCCAAACATAACTAAGTCTCAGTAGTACAATGACCTATGTCACCTACGACTTTGCAACCTCACATCATTGATACCTACAATCACAAAGTTAAGTATCATAACATTCTATATTAATTGGAGTAAACTACTCTAATACCACTATGTAACACCTTCCACATCCAACACAAATTAAGCATAGAAGTTGATGGGATGCGATATCACATGGGCTGTGATATCACGACCGTCACGATATTGCATCCCTTGCGATATCACGTACGTGATATCGCATCATCCCCTACAATATCGTGTACGCAATATCACGGTGCACTATCATATCTATAAATAAGAGGTGGCTCTCCCTTGTTTCATCATCCTAGGCTAAATAATAGGGAAACTCTGGTAGATTGATCACTCCAGAGATAGAATATTTTCCATGTGCCCACAATAGGAGTCCTAAAGTGAACAGATCTTTATTTGAGCAAACATTGTACCTAAACACAAGTTTGTGTATGATAATAAATACGAGCTTCTTGGATAAACCTTGCAATGCATGGAATAGGCTAATTAGGATTTTATTTATTATTATTTATTATCTATTATTTGCATGATTTATTAGTTATTTACTACTTTCTCTCTCACCCTTCTCTCCTAGTTAAGTGCCTCAGTACGACCGCTTCGAGCACGTGTGTTACGTGTGGTGATCCCAGCAACGATTAGCGTTTGGTAGCCACGGTTGCATCGGTTCAGAGTGTGTACAATAAGTGGGAACGAATGCTGACACTAGGTTAATTTAGACTTAGTTCATTAGTTAAAGTTAGTAATTAGTCTCTCTACCCTTCAACTCAATAGCATAGGAAATAAAACATAAAAAGACTATAAAAATCATATACCTTAGACTTACTTAACCATACATCGTGAAAAATACAAGTCTGGGAAAACAAAGAATAATTAACCTTAAGTGTTCCATGAGGCGTGTAGGCACTTAGTCTATGGAGTTCGACCGGATCACGCGTGTTACGCTCATATTCGTATGGTTGAGTGTAGGGGTACCTTGCCACTCATCATTGGCGCCGTTGCCAGGGACTAAGTGTTTGTGCGCTAAGTAGAACATAGGATATCACTCACATCATTGGGAGCTTAAATGAACCTTAGGGTTAATTAAAAGAAACATTATATAGTAGTTAATTAGCACACCGATAAGACATAATGTCTTCTTCTTCTTCTCACAAGAGCAACTCACCACCTAGGGATCATACAAAGAACAGTCAGCAGTCAAAAACACATAACCTAAATTTGCCAATTCCTTAACAGTATAGGGTGAAATATACTCATCCCGATGATTATATACCTAACTTTACTTTTATCCTCCATCAAGATGAACAGATGCGCTGGAGAGATTTGCAAGGTAACATTAACATTGTGTTACCTCCATATTGTGCAGTCCCCAACATGCTCCTCCATGCTTTGGCATAGATCGGCATGACTCAGCTCTATGCTGAGTATGTTATAGGAGATTTTGACATGAGGGATTACAATCCCACAGCCACACAACATTTAAGGGACTCAAGGTAGGAGAGCCAACATACACTATTGAAGGGCAAATAGGTCCCGCACATCCTAAGTGAAATCGGAGATGGTGAACCACTTATAACTGGTTCTCTATCAAAAGATGTTCCCCCTCCTAACGAAAGTGAGGAGGTGGGGTATCAGAACCTATGATCTACGATACACAACCCTGGTTCTAATCCTCGTGAACACCAACTGTTCACTAAGGGAACAACAACATATGACAAGGACGAGGACTTGGATCATCATCACGATTGGGGCTAAATCCACAACAGAGAAGGTAAGAAGCATCGTCATGGCAATGGTTCTCCTTCTTCTTCCCCATCTTCACATCATTCACCCTCTCCTTCCACATCTAGGCGTAGCCACCATGAGCATAACGGTGAGGATAGAGGTAGGCAAAATGAGAGACCTCGACGAGAGAGTTGAGAGAGAGGAAAAGGACATAAACAAAGAGAAAGTAGGGAACAACGTAGAAATCATAGACATCATGAAAGATATGATCATGATGAACCCCTACTTGCCACCTGAAGCATACTAAATATAACAGAGGTTGTAAGAATTCCAACAAGGTATTTAAAAGATAGCTAGATCAAGCATAGACATGAATAATATCCCACACTTTGAAGGGGGATACAACGCTGATCCACAACATCATTTATAGGCATTCCATGATGCCTGCACCTTGTAAAACATAGAGAATGAGTGGCAGAAACTTAAGTTGTTTCCCAGGACACTCATTAAGGAAGCAGAGAGTTGGTACTAGTCCTTAGAATCGAAAACCATCAAGATGTGGAGTACGATGTTAGAACTCTTCAACAATAAATACCAAACGTACTCCAGAGTGTTTAATTTGCATAAGCAGATCCAAGGATGGAAGCAAGGTACTTATGAACCCTTGCATGCTGCCATGGGCCACTACTACGCATTGTTACATCATTGCCTGGGCCATGGTTACACACAACGAGACCAACTTCGCCACATCATAGATGGGCTAAGGCATGAGACTAGAAGAACCCTTGGAACTTATGCCCAAGAGAGACTATTAGAATTTAGAGCCCATGAAATTCATCTCTTTTTGGAGCAAGTAGAAAAAGAAGAAGGTGAACTACAAAAAAGAGAAAGTGTAGAAGAATACAACTATGATCCTTGCCTTCGAAAGAATGGAGTGAAGTTTTGTGATAAAGAGGATGAGTCACCACTCGAAGAGTTAGTGAACAGAAAAACCTTGTCAATTCAAGAACTAAGAACAGAAGTATCAGCTAAGGTGGATCAACTATGGGATTCCTTAGACTCTAGACTTGAAACTGTCCTGAAAATTGTAGAAGAGTCTAATGTGGAACGAAGTAGTGACAAGAACAAGACAAAGCAGAGAGATTCAAGCCCTGCACATAACAAGGGTAAAGGGAAAATTACTATCTCCAATGAAGTTGTGGATTTAGACCTAGACAATGACGGTGGATGTGAGATCTACCAATATGACCATCCTAAAGGATGTTGTCCAATCATCTCACATCTACAAAAGTCTGAGGTGTATGCACTCAACCCAAGACTTAACCAACGGCAAACACCCTGAAGGTTACCTTATCCTCAAGGTACCCCAAAATAGTTCCACCAATCATTAATGTACTATCCAAGTGGAACTCCACCACAACCCATTAGACAACACCAGCAGTGGCAATACCCACAATCATGGGGGATGCCACCATCAAAAAATCAATACCCTTACCGACAACCTGATCCTTATGGCTATTATGTGTAGCAGTCGGTTTCTCCAAGTGACTCTATGGGTCACACAACTCCCCAATGTCACTACCAAGTTCGGGAGTATTTTAGAAGGACTCCTTCTCCTCTAGGAGACATTCCACATTCATTCCATCCTCCAACTCCATCGACACCTCTTCCACCTATAGTTCCCATACAACCTGCTCCAAAAATGCAAGGGGAACTCCCTACTCAACTGTAGCAACGTAATGCTACGAGAGCCGTAAACATTCAACCCGCTACTAGTTCTAACAACTGTAAAAAGAGAAGATCTTTCTTTAGAACCAAAAGCCCATACAAGCTCTCACAAAAACAAGCGGTTGAGTCCATAATTACTCCTCCAACATACAAGGCTTTGGATATCCCTTTAAACCAAAATCAGAGCTTCATGCATACAGTTATGTTAACACATATCGTAACTGACTGGATCAAGGTAGGCCACCTTCCCAGGAAACTATCTAACCCTGGAAGCCCCTTAATCTATTTACAAATCACTGAGAATGAACCACATAAGGCTCTTCTTAACTCAGGTTCCAGAGTCAACCTAATTTCATGAGAGATGTATCAAGCCTGGAACCTGCCCCAACTTAAGAAGAGCAACATCCAACTTGAGCTAGCTGACCAGTCCATCACCATTCCCTTGGGATTGGTGGGGGACATTTTTACCAATGTGTGTGGTTGGTCTTACCTAGCTGACTTCCTGGTGATAGAAGTTAACAACAATGAAGGGGACTTCCTAATTATAATGGGAAGGCCATAGCTAAGTACATTAGATGCGTACCTAGGGATCCGCGATCTTTCCTTGAAAATCTCTAAGATAAACATTTATCAAAAGATCGAGAAGAGGAAAGTTCCATGCATCACATACAATGATTCATCGGGTGATGACATGGAGGAAATGCCTCCATGCAACAGGTGTGCCCTTGATACTTTGAAACAAAGATGCCTGTATGTAGCAACCACACAACAAGTAGTAGACACCCCATGGTTGACAGCTAGTTGAAAGAGCAATCGACAAACATGCACGAAACGAAATGGAGAAATAACCCATGCCAACAATGGAGGCATAGACACATTGAAATATGAGCATCACCAACTTCCACCCCTTAATCTAAGAACATCAGTTGGGAGAAGTTGGGCACTTCTAAGAAATTCAAACAAACGCTCATTGTTTCGGATCTTTCCCTTGCAATTCAGTCATGGTAGAGATGGCCACCTATGCTAATCATTTGGGGCCCTCAGTTCTTTTTAGTTTTTGTTTTACATGTTTTTTACACATTTTTTTTTTCCACTTTTTTTTTTACACATTTTTATTTTCCACATTTTTGTTTTACACATTTTTGTTTTACATGTTTTTGTCTTACACATTTTTGTTTTACAAATTTCTTTAACTTTTCTTCTTCTTTTTTTACAAATTTCTTTAACTT
>MNCI01014982.1:258947-271806 GCA_015680685.1 Gnetum montanum | reverse complement strand
TTTTTTTACAAATTTCTTTAAGTTTTCTTGTTTTTGTTTTTCAACATCATTATACTTTTTCAATTTTTTTTTGTATGTGTGCGTGTGTGACCCACCTTGTAAGTTTCTCACCAATAAGTGTTCTTCATGATGGTATGAACTGTTTTCATATTGATTGCTAATGTTTGGTTTTTACTTTTAAGTCATGATGTTGATACTAAGGTATGTTCTTTTGGTATGGTAGGCAATGAGTTTACTTCATCCATCCATCCACCAGTTTCTATGGTCTCTCTCGGCTTGGAAATGTACAGTCTTCCTTCTAATAAGAACTTTAACGAATGGGTGACTGGGAATTTCTCAAACTAAGAAAGGACTCAAGGATTGCAAAGGGTATGACTTCAAGGGAACTTGATGCATTTGTGTTGGCCATTCTCTTGGGTGCTTTGATGTGTTCTTCTTGAGTTTTCTTGCTGCCTCGATGTTACCCAATTATCAGGAATTTGAGCAATAAAAATAACAAAGTATTTGCATNCAATCTATTTTATTTTATTCATTTCCATCTTGACATCCATCTCATCGATGTCATAGTTGTCCCTTTTTATCTATCTTTCTTATTCCTTTTCTTTCTCCATTCTAACGCTACTGGAGGTTCGCGATTAGTCATGGGGGTAAGGGGCCCGATTTTTTCAATTTTCTCCTAGCCCCAGTTTTTTCAATTTTTTCCTAACCCCTACACCTTTGGTAGTCATCATTAATATATCTCCAAATCCGTATCAGCCATACCACAACCTAGCCAATGGAATTACACCAAAGTAAGGTATCAACTCCATTGAAATTCATTTACCCTTGTTAATATAAGATTGTGTTGTGTGTGCAGATGGCAATCATGCAACAACAGAAGGGATTTGGAAGGAACGCTTGGAATGGAGCAGGGTTGGAAGCATCTATGCAAGGAGCAAGATCAATGGTGTGCTTATGGATGGACAATGAAAGGTGCAATCTTGGTGTTGATAGCAGCAACACTTCTTTCTCTCTCTCTTTCTTAGCTGCCAACTAAGGCCTGATGTCAATGTAATAAGGTGTTCACTCTTGTTGTCATCAACACCAGTTTTGTTGAGTCTTGTAATGATGATCTGTTCACATGTCATCCCATTAGATCCATTTGAGTCAATAATCCCATACCTTCCTGATATTATTGTAAGGAACTCGAGAACGAGTTTTCATATTGTCCCATCATACCCCCGCGATATCGTTCCCCGCAATATCGTGGTGCACTGTCATATCTATAAATAAGAGGTGGCTCTCCCTTGTTTCATCATCCTACGCTAAATAGTAGGAAAACTCTGGCAGATTGATCACTCCAGAGATAGAATATTTTCCATGTGCCTACAATAGCAGTCCTAAAGTGAATGGATCTTTATTCGAACAAACATTGTACCTGAACACAAGTTTTTGTACGGCAATAAAGACAAGCTTCTTGGATAAACCTTGCAGTGCATGGAATAGGCTCATTATGATTTTATTTATTATTATTTATTATCTATTATTTACATGTTTTATTAGTTATTTACTACTTTCTCTCTCATCCTTCTCTCCTAATTAAGTGCCTCAGTACGACTGCTTCGAGCACGTGCGTTACGTGTGGTGATCCCAGCAACGATTAGCATTTGGTAGCCACGGTTGCATCAATTTAGGGTGTGTACGGTAAGTGGGAATGGATGCTGATGCTAGGTTAATTTAGACTTAGTTCATTAGTTAAAGTTAGTAATTAGTCTCTCTACCCTTCAACTCAATAGCATAGGAGATAAAACATAAAAAGACTATAAAAATCATATACATTAGACTTACTTAACCATACACCATGAAAAATACAAATAAGTCTGGGAAGACAACAAATAATTAACCTTGAGTGTTCCATGAGGCGTGTAGGCACTTAGTCTGTGGAGTTTGACCGAATCGCACGTGTTACGCTTGTATTCATATGGTTGAGTGTAGTGGTACCTCACCACTCATCAAAAGTGGATTAGAATCTAATAAATTGTTGGAGCTAAAGAATAACTCTCAATATGTAGATATAACAGCACATTGAAAATTCATAATTACTCAAGAAAAATCTCATGCATAGACTAACTAGAAGCATGCAAATACACATGCTAAGCTAGCATCACTACATATATTTCAAATTATTAACATGAAAGTAAATCATCAAACCATCTACATGCACATATAAACATCACAAGATATCAATCATTAAGTCTAGAAAATCTCATATCTCTATAAACATCATATATGCTATACAAAACATCACAAATTATGGGTTGTTTAGTCCAATACCAATAGTTAATAATTCCATCTCCTTGACAAACACATACAATAGGAAGACATGGGCATGGGTCCAAGTCCTTTAACACCTCCCTTAGGCTTGCTGATCTTCTATGCTTCCAACTCCATCACTAGCACACAAGGAAATTAGTACAAGATTGAGTAATAGCCTTTACACTTACCTTGCTAATGGGACATCTAATGTTATGCTATAACAAAGATGTGAGGTATACTGAGTAACCTTCAATAAACTTAGTGCATCTCATTGAATACTAAATACTTCATAGCACACATAGTCATCTCCACTACTAGCCACAAAATACATCCTTAAACAACGTGCAACAACAACATTGTAAATAAGGTACACCATAATGTCTAATGACCACAACAAACCAATGCTACAAGAATTATCCCAAGTCATAAATTATAATGTCATAACTCATCATACATAATAACATAGCCATGTACCTAATTTGGACAGATAATCCAAGATACAAGCATCACTAGATCATTACTCCTCATTTTTTAAACATTACACCAATACGTAACCAAGACTTATTGCATGTAGATGGAATAACATACAATAAGTATCACAAGTTCATAAGAATGGCAACTATGAAAACATGTTTTCATAATACCTCTAGATGGCCTAAGGCCTTGATGTTATTACATATCATTTTATCAAGGGAAATAATATTTTAAATATTTTTCTAGCTTGACTATGATCTTTGTGAAGCTTGTGCCTTACATATCTTGATTTTCTAATATTCATGATCTCACTACAAGTTGTTCTCCCTTGTAGTCCTAACCGCGAGCTAGCCATGACCCTACCATGGCTCACTTTAAAGTCAACAAAGATAGAGAATTTTATCAAAGAACCTATTGTGTCTTCAATGCATGCTCTTTGCAACCTATGTCCAAATAAACTAATGTTGAAACAACACTACAGTCCCATCATGACTTTAAAGTAAGTCATATTACCTTAGAATACTATCACAAGCTCAATGTGGAGAGGCTACAAAATACACCTAGAAAAAATTTCCAACTATGAGGGCACCACACTTGCATTTTTATCAAAACCTCTTAAAATCTTGTGTTGCATGAACACCATGACCTATGATCACTAAAGTCAAAACCATAATCAAGTTGCAACCCCTTTGTGATCTATCTCTTACTTTCAACCTACTAGAAAAAAAACAATCTATACAAACAGAACAATGATAAATATAGTTCATAAATAATTTGTATGTTAACTCAGCCACATATAAGTCAATAAACATTTCTCTATATATCCTTGGAGCATTGCAATCAATCTCTACAATGCCCAAAAGATCATCACCACAATTGTAACCTCATATTCATAAAATTATATTTACTTCCAACCTTATAACATCCATAAAATATATGTAATGTAACCTTTCGACATATACATCCAAGAAACACTGTCATCAATACTTATTCATCACATGCACCAAGCCTACAAATATACATACCAATTCAAGACTATAAAATAGGAGACAAGTAAAGATGTTCACTAGAGTCTAAATAATTGCCAAAACCTAGGAACCTAGAAATCAAAACACAAAAATACTTCTACTGAAGTTTTAGATTCATTAGAATATAAATTAAGACTCTCAAATTGTATCCTACCTCAAACTAGCTTTCCAACATCCCAAAAATCTTAGAAATCAATTTAGAATCATATATGGAGAATCAAAAGAAATCAAAGAAAACTAGGATACATGAGAATGTGATCAAGAAAATGAAAAATGGAAATTATTTTATTTTTTAAATATACATAAATAAAATAAAAATACTTTTATTTACAATTTCATTTTATAAAGTATTCCACTTAATTTTCCAACTAATGCCAAGGGACCCACACTCCATAACATCCTAACCCACTCATGGGACCTCCAAACAAAATATTGATTGATCATATGAACATCATATTTTATCTACAACATAACTATAAAACCATACATGCATAATACAACATGTCAACTAGTCACATAACTCTAATATGCATCACATGATAATCAACATGGCATTAACATGATTTTCTAAAAAACATTGATATCAAAGCTATAATGCATAATTATAGCATGGATATCAAAGTCATATGTGCTAGTGCTTAGTCTTCCCCTACAATCCTTTCTAGCCATAAATACCATACTACACATCCAAGAAGATTAGTGTGTATAGTCATGGTAAATCATAATCATAAGCATAATATCATTAGATCTTAGAAAATATATCATCATGATATCCTCACTAACTATACGCCCCCTTGATTTGTAAGTGAGTCTAATTGCATATATGATGTAACATAATATCATGGAACCCTACAATAAGGAGTTACAATAACCCTAAGTTACAAGTTTAATTCTACTAGGTAACATAGTTGTAAATTTTTTAGAAAAAATCTATATAATGAATCTTGAAATTAGTTTAATAGATCCAAAGGATCTCAATGGACTTAATTAAAAAATTTCAATTTCATAAATAAGTTTTTTTTTCTTTGTAAATTTTAAATAATTAAAACCTTATATTAAATAATTAGATATTAATCTAATGATAAGACTCTTGATTTGGAAGCTCTAAATCATGGGTTCAATTTTATTGGGCAATGATAAATTATAAATTTTTATTTGGACTATATATCTTGGGGTGTACCTGTGTTTTAATTATTTCAAGTTACAACACCCATTTTGCAAGCTTTCCTCAAATCATATATATTTTATAAAAACATTTAAACATTATTATTTTTGCAACTATATTTGTTGTTATAAACAATCCATTGGTTCATAGTTTTATCGGTGAAGAACTTTTTCATCCTTCACTAAAACTCCTTTATTTTTTTTAGAAACATTATCTAATAAAATTACTTGATAGGACTTGCTCATGGCTATTGCACAATACATGTATCATAATAGCTTACTTTTTAATCTCTCTTTGGAATTATAAAATATACATTGTACTCTTAGTTTTTTGTGATGCCTTTTATATTTTTCCTTCAATTTCATTGTAGATGATGTGTGTCCAACTATCAAGATTTCATCAATGTGGTATTAACCTAGTGGTAAGACTCCTAATTTAACAAATCCAAATTATGGACTCGATTCTAGCAGGTAATTCTGAAGTATAACATTCTTCTAAGTAGACTATATATCTTTGGGTGTACCTATATTACAATTATTTTAGGGTTCCAACACCTAATTTCCAAAATTGCTCATACACTATTTAATTCTCATTGTTTTGGGTGAGATGCTAACTACCAAGCATGGATTGGTAACACTAAATAATATTCCAATCATATAGCTCAATAGGAGCCTATTGGTAATGCTAAATAATATTCTATCATAACACTTGATGGAGAGTCTATAAGTAACACTAAATAATATTCCATCCATAACACCAGCATATTTTCTCCAAGTGAATCTATGAATTTTCCTTTATGTCTTCATATTGTAATGCACAAAGAATGAAATTCAAAAGGATAAGGGAAGCACAAGATTTAAAAATATTTTGTAGCACAAGATTTATGACTAAACTTGTTATTAATTATCCTTCTCATTATGAAATCACAAAAATGTGACTAAATTTATTATGAAATACATTGAATCTATCAAAATAATGGCTTGGATAATTTTTAATACAGTAGATGAACTAAAATTCAACTCAATTTTTACAAGATTCTCTTAGCAAAATTATAGATATATTATAAATATATAATTAAGATAGTAGTGTAAGCATGGTAACTAAGTTTAAGTTAACCTATATATGTCTATATGTAGATATGTATATAAAATAGAATGAATAAACAATGCATCATGACAAAGCTTATAACATGTTGCTTACATCTTATGTTCTAGAATTTAACTAATTTGAAATTAAAATGACTAACAATAATTTTTTTAATGAAAGCTTATGTAAGCCTCTTTTAATTACAAAACATACATGATACAATTGATTTTTTATAATATATCTTCTAAATTTCCTCATTCTTTCTTAAATCTCATTGTACATGTAAAACTCACAACTTATGCTTTACTTTTACAAAAATATTAAAACCAAAATAGATGTTCTTTTGTAAAGGTATTCAATTTAATGAAAGCCATACCTCACACCTCCTTCTAGGTTTTTACCTTGTTAAGTTTTTATTCGACACCAAAATAAATTCACTCATTATATTAATAGTGATTCTTTCTAAATCTAACACCATGTTTTATTGCTTTCTCCATGTAGTTAATGAGAGGTAGATTTTCAAGAAAAAGTGATGAGCAATGTGTATACCCTATGCCCAACCATACAAATCACTAGCATTCACTTAGCAATCCAGTCAAATTTCACAGACTTTAGCTCTCTAAGTATCCGATTTCTAGGAGGTGAATCTAACCATTGTAATCATTGTCTTCTCAGTTCCACTTGTGAGTTGCATGTGTATGGTTAAGTGTGAGGCATATGATTTTTATCATGTTATCTTTTATGATTTAATTGCCCAGGTGATGGAAACAAAGTAGATTTAATGTGTAATTAATCTAATTAATCTAGTGACTAACTAACACTTAACTGATCTTAACATAGGCATCTATTCCCACTTTCGGTACACATCTTGCACACATTATAATGCCATTGGGTTACCAAGTGTTAAGCATTACTAAGGTTAGCAAGCATTAAATGTATGCTTGAAGTGGTCATGCTTATGTTCGCTATTTAGCCGATATTAATTGCTTAGCTAAAATTCATTAAAGTAGATTGCATGAATATTAAATGCATAAAGAAAGCATTAATCTCTTCCAAGTGCTACAAGGGTTGATTAGAAAAGCTCTTCTTTATTTCTGCTCATACTATCATGCTCAGGTACATCAAAGCTCAATCAAAAATCCATACACTTTTGTAACTCCTACTAAGGGCACTAAGAAAATATTCTAACTCTTGAAAGGAAAAACTACAAGAGTTTCACTACAACGAAGAAATGGAATGGATAAATCATGCACCTATATGTTGTTTTTATAGGTTGGCATGCATCTTGTGATATCAAATATTCAATAATGCATCATCAGATCTAATATCAGGGCTCTAATATTAGGGCCTAATGAAAAATGATTCATCATATCCCCATGACTAAATGAAAACTCATCCTTGAGTGAACAAACGAAGGAATAAGTTCTTTACAAAATATTGAGAAGATATGGAATTATTGACTAAGTAATTGATGCACCAACTAACTCAAACCAAACAAACAGACACTAAGTTCCCAAGTGTACGAATTTACAATCTTTTAAAAAATTTGGTGTTCATGACAAAAAAATTGAACACCCTAGCAAAAATTGACATCCAAACCCCTCTGGTAGCTTGAAAATGAGGGAGAAGATTCAACAATCATGAAGGGGTCCCATTGCATGGGCTTTTGCTACCTACTCCTAGGGTTGTTCAAGCTATTAACTTCTTCCTGATCTAGGTCATTTATCTGTCAGTTGGAATAGTTTTACTTCCAGTCCATACTTCCCCTTTGGTGTTGTCTACAATCACAATAGAATTAAGGATTAGTGTGTGATGTGTAACTAATAACATATAGGTACCTTGTCTCTCTTGGGTAGTTACACTTGGCTAAGTTGTGATTATGGTAGATTGATTATTTTAATAGTATCTGCTTTCTATGGCTACCAAAGTTTGTTGAAAAGGATTAACCTCATAAATTGATTATTGTAATGTTATTTCATTAGTTAAACCTTTTTGGAAGTTAGAAAAAATTTTGAAAAATTTTCCATCAAAAACCTGTGTGGCCCCTATGACATAGAGCTAACCTCTGGTAGTAGTAGGACTGAAAAACGAAGTTTATTGGACAAGTGGGTAAAAAGCTATGGCTCTGGAAGGTTTTCAGCTCTGAACATTTTCAACATTAAAGATAAGAAAAAAGTAAAGAGTTTTATCATAACTTGAAGTTCTTGAAGAGCCAAAAAAGATGTGAACATAATGAAATGCTTGAATAGGGTTAGATAATTCACAACAAAAAGAGTTTTTCATTGGAGAACATTGTGAAGGAGCACATAATTGGATGTCACCAATGGAGTGTGCAAAAGACTTGACCACAAAAATGCCTAAGGATAAAAAACTTAACTAGCCCAACTAAGATGTATGCAAGTGGGTCCTCCCCAAAGCAAGCTCATGTCCTTAATGTCCTTGCATGTCTTCAAACTAAGGAGTCTATGGACCCCATGCTTGATTAATGGTTATGAAAAGTTAAGGACTAAATCCCATAATAACCTACCTCAAAATTTTGACACATCAAACTAAGACATTGAATGAAATCATGAAAACCTAGTAGTGAGGTGAGTTATGGCAAGTAGTAGTTGATGAAAGAGAAGGTGGAATGGACTCTCAAATTGTGGTTACATAAAGTTCCTTGTGGATCTTATGGTTAAGATGACTTGATAAATTTCATCCTTAGTCCAATCAAAACCAACCACTTCTAGTGACTTCACATTGATACTCTTAGACTAGCCCATCCCCTCAAGATGTAAGAATGCTTTCATAGATTAATCATCATTCCTTAAAGAGAAGAAAAGAGAAGCCAAAAGTTAGAAAGGATCTTAGTTATAGGGGACCTTTAGGCTTGGGTAACATGTCTTTCTAGTCTTACAACTAGTTCTTGTAGCCTGTTATTGAGTCTAAGGGGTGTGCTTTAAATTTCCATCCTTTTTTTGAGTTTTACATTTTTATGATTGTGGATAGGAACCACATCATGCAAAGACTTTTAGCTTCCTATTATTGGTTGATAGTAGAATGGTGAGAAATCCATGAAAACCCATATGCATTCAAGAAGGTAGGCCAATACAAAGAGAATTGAATTCCTTTAAAGTCACATCCTTATCAATCCATTTAATCCTTCTCAAGTTTGGAAACTACCAAGATCACAAGTTTGTTAAAAGTTTTATTAAGGAAGCAACCTCATATTTCCAAAAGAGTTTGTGGATGGGTGGATGACATGGACTCACTACCTATTTCATGAAAAAGAAACCATGTCTTAATTATCAATACCAAAACTCAAAGATAGAATCCAGACATTAGTAATCAAATAACATTATAGTACAAGCCACAATCAAGTGGCTATAGTGCACTATCCTGTTGGCAAGAAAGGAAAAACAAGATAAAATAAACACAAGAAAAATAGAAGGGAAATTCTAACCAAATAAATTAAAATATAAAAGAAATTGGAAAATATGTAAGAAAGAGAAAAATTTACTAACAATGTTGTAAAACAAAAAATGGTGTAAAAATGTGTAAAAACTGAGGAGCCACTTTGTATGATCAGAATGGATGGCCATCTCCCCCATGGCTGAGTTGGAAGGAGGAGATCTGAAATACTAAGCGTGCTTGTTCATCCAAGGATGTGTTGTGGTCATTGGCTTTCCTAGGCTCATGGAAAGGTTTGATTTGTTGTATATTAACCAACAATTTCTTATTTGGACTTTTAGGTTGTATACTAATATGGCCCCAAAAGGAAAGGTTTCATAGATGATGTAAGACCCTCCCCACAATGTCTAAAACTTAGTTCTTTATGGCACATGTGTAGGGTTCTAGTAAAGAACCATGTCTCCCAGTTGAAATTTTGCTTTCCTTATTTTAAGATCATGACATTGCTTGTTGAATGCCTTGTGTAACTCATTACATGATAGGGCTACAAATTGGTTCTCATCAAGCAAGTTGAGGTTTATTAGTTTTTCCTTTTGTGCTAGACTTAGGTCAAGGTCAAGATCATAAGCTATTAAAATTGTATGGAGCTCAAACTAAATAAGAATAGTTGGCAGTTTCTCATACACAAACTCATAGGAAGAATAGCCTATAGGGAGTTTCCAAGTTGAGCGATAGGCCCAACGAGCATTGTTAAGTTTAGTGCTCCAATATCTCCTATATTTGCTAATTATTCTTGTTAAGATCTTAGTTATTTCATTATTTGTTACCTCTACTTAACCATTGGCTTTGGGGTGGTAAGGTGTTGTTAATTTATGTTCTACCCCCAAGTATTTCATGAGCTTTTGAAAGGTGGTACCTATAAAGTGAGTACCATTGTGAGAAATTAGTGCATGTGGCACTTCAAACCTATTTACAACATTTTGTTACACAAACCAAGTAGCTGTAGAGGATGTACAGTCAGTAACGGTTGTTGCTTCTACCCATTTGGTACAATAGTTAACAATGACTATGATATATGCCTTTCCATTTAACATGGATGTGATAGAACCCATGAAGTTAATGTCCTAGATGTTGAAAGATTCCAATGGTTGGATCCATAGCTAAGGTCCCTCCATATGAGTAGTCATTCCACCATCACATTGGCAACGTTCACAAGAGTGAACAAATTGATAAGCATCCCTAAAGAGTGTTGGCAAATAATACCCTTCCATCAAGATATTAATGGTCTTCTATCTCCTAGCATAGTGACCCCCACAAGGATCCTCGTGAGCATCTTGGAAGACATGTAGTTGATCAACATCAAGAACACACCAACAAACTAGGCCATCAACACATACTTTGTAAAAGTATCTATTGATCTCCATGAAGTGTTTGGCTTGATGAAGAAACTATTGTTTCTTCCTACTATCTAACTCTTATGGCATTTCCTAAGTGAAAAGATAGGTGAGAATGTCATCATACTAGTTAGGATCATTGGACACTTGTTCATTCATAGCCTCATCAAAGATGAGTTCATTAGGAAATTGATTAGAAAGTGGACTCTCCTCCTCTTTATTGTCCCATCTCAAATGAGACAAGTGGTCAACAATCACATTCTTGTTTTCCTTTTGATCTACCATCATAAGATCGAATTCTTGTAAGATCACAGGCCACCGTATGATACAAGGGCTCATCATTGGTTTGTTTATTAGGAATCAGATTGCACTATGATTTGTGTGTATGAACACCTTGTACCCAAGCACATAGTGCCTAAGTTTCTTTATTCCAATATAATTTAGATGTGCACCCATAATGCTTTAGCTTGCATAGTGGATGTAGTAAGGATGTTTTTAGTCATCCAACTATGTGAACATGGCTCCCAAGGCATAATTTGATGCATCTAACATGACATGGAATAGTTTGGACCAATTACGCGCTTATAGAATTGTAGTTTCTACAAGCTTCTACTTAAGTTACTAGAATGCATTCTCACATTTCTCAGCCTAGAAGAATAAACCATCCTTCTTTATAAGCTCTACCAATGATTTGACAATCTTAGAGAAATTCTTTATGAAGCATTCATAGTAGCTAGTGTGACTAAGGAATGACTAGACATCTTTCATAGTTTCTAGTTGATGGGTAATTCCTTGGATGATCCTTATTTTCTTAGGGTCCACCTCAATCCTTGCTTGTGATATTCTATGTCCCAAGATAATGCCCTCCTAGAACATTAGATGTCTCTTTTGCCAATTTAGTTGAAGGTTTGTCTTCACACGTCTTTTAAATACTTAAGGTAGTTGAAGGCTTACTCAAATGTAGCACCATAGGTGAAGAATTCATCCATGAAGACTTCCATCCCACTGCTAATCTGTTGTTGAAAGATGCTCAGGACAAGGCAAATGGCATCTGATGGCTGAAATATTGTAGCCATGATATCACAACCATGATATGTCATCCCTGTTGTATCAGTAGCTGCTATATCGCAGTGGCCGTGATATCGTAGTCGCAATATCGCATACGCGATATCTCGTACGCCATATCATGTCTTCCCTGCAATATTGCATACACGATATCGCAGTGCGCTGCAATTTCTATAAATAAGAGGTGGATTTCCCAGTATTAGTTATTAGGGATTAATTAGGAATTAGAAGTAGTGAAGCTCTGGTAGTTTGGCCACTCCAAAGATAGTTTATTTTCCCGTGTCTGCCTGCAATGTGATGAATGTAATTGTATGGCATTCTTTATTCGAGTGTGACGTACTTGGACATGCACATGATTGACAATAAAGATCGAGATTACTTCATCATTGCAGCAGTCACTTTGTTATTTATTTACTTATTGTTATTTACTATTTTCTCTCTCTCACCCTTAAACTCCTAGAATGCGGAATGAGTACGACTTGATTACGAGCATTTAAGTGTGACTACTTGGTAGCCCAGTGGCGTACCTAGGATCTACGCTTGGTAATCCCAATGGTAGTTGTGCACAAGGTCCAAGATGTGTACGGTTGATCAAGGAATCGATTTCTTGTTGCACTTAGGCTAGATTAGATTCTCTTACCCTTTCCTCCTAACTTAGCTTAGTTAATATTATTTTCCACTGCCTTCAAGAGTAGCGTTAGAATTAGGAACACATCATACACCTCATCTAGGCTAAACCATACATGATAAATGCAATACTAGTCCAGGTGGGAAGACAGCGAACTGCGACCTAAGGATAACTGTTTAGGTGCCACAACTAGTCCATCTGCGGAGTTTGACCGGATCACATGTGCTATGCTTGTTTCGTATGGTTGAGTGTAGGGGTACCTCACCACTCATCATTGGCACCATTTTTGGGGACGGTGCTAGTTATCTAGATTAGTTATATCATACAAGGT
>MNCI01014982.1:230802-258412 GCA_015680685.1 Gnetum montanum | reverse complement strand
TGAGGAAAGGCTAATGTACCATATCATTGATGGGCTACATAATGAAACAAGAGATACCTTAGGAATGTATGCCCAAGATCAACTATATGAATTACAAACCCATCAAATCCAAGAGCTTATTAAGTGGGTAGCAAAAGAAGAAGGAGAAATAGCTACATGGGAGAGTGTTGAAAAACATCAACGAGACCAAAATCTCAACTTAACAAAGGTCCCTAATCATAACAAGGAGAAATTAACAATTCTCAAGGTGGAAACATGAAATTGGCCAATACAACAAACATTAGAAGAAGCTGAGGCAAAGATCAATAAGATGTTGGAATGGATGTATCAAAAGTGTGGAGAATATATCAACACCATTGGAGATAGAGTTTTGACAACCCAAGAGGCAGGACGAAATAATAGACATTCAGAAAAAAGGAATAAAGGAAATAAGCGCTCAACTACCAATTCTACGTATGAATGCAACCTATGCCTGTACGATCACCCCAAGGTCAATGCCCAATATTGTTACATCTACATGAGCATTGGGGAAACACATTACATCCAGAGTTCGTATAGAGATACTGTGTTTGATCACAGTGGCAACAATCCTAGTCATGGGGGAATCCACCCTTAGACTGGAGGCACCCTTCATATTATCTGAATCCAAACGCTTATCACGTTCAACATCCTGTTTCTTCAACTGGGCCAACATACTCTATCTCACCACAATACTATTAGCCCATACCTCCAACACAACCACCACCTTGTGCACCTTATATTCCTCCTAACTTTCAACATTCTCATCCTTTCCCTCCTTCCACAATGCCACCAACTGTTCCTAAGGTGTTTGTACCACCGCAACCCACGAACAACACTTGTGCTACTGCTACTAACAGCAGTGAAGAGCCTCCTCAACATCAAAGGCGTCCTTTCTTTAAACACGGCCATAGGAAGGGACAACACAACTCTGAGGCCACTGCATCTTCCAACTCAGCACAAGTCCAACAATGTGGTGCACCCTTACCTTCAAACCCAACGCCTCATGTAACTTCATCAAGGCCACCAACTTACACTCCAACAACCATACGGCCCAATGAACACAACCATGGGAGGCATCAGCCCAATCCTTGCATACCATCTAACGGTCCTAAACATCATAGTGGGTCAACTCGTTATCCGGGAACTACATCGTATGAAGTGCCCCACTGTGTTTATTACAAAGTGTGTGAAATCCAAGGTGATAAATATGGACCAGCTTCAATATTTCCAATATGCAAGGATCCTCATTTTCCATTTATTAATCCTAGCCATACTCAACCGTTTAGTTATGGGGGATATCCCCCATTTCAATAACAAGCAGGATTAATAAATATTTTTAATTTTCTTTAATTTTACAACTTTTTGTTTTTCAGTTTTTCATTTTTCAACTTTTTGTTTTATCTTTTTGTGTGTTTGTCTTTTTATGTTTTTGTAAGTAATCTCATCTACGAATAAAACACTCATGTGGATCGTTGGTTGAGATGTGTTTTATGTTATTAAGTCATGAGTGATCAATTATTTGAAACAGTGAGCCCACTACATCCACTCATCCACTCTATAAATAAAGAGGTTCTGTTCAAGGGTACAGTGATATTCTTGAAATTTCTAAAACTTAAAATTAATTTTGTGTTCATTGTACCCAGAATGAAGAAGGATGGACCAAGAGGGAATGATTAGGGTGTGACATCAAGGGGACTTGTGGATTCTCTTTGGTGACATCTGTGGGAGTTATCATGCAATATGGTTGTACTAAGATCCTTGTAGATCTAATGAAAAATGGGAGTAAGAGTAATCAAAAGGGCACTCAAAAATCAAATGTTGTTCTAGGGGGTCCCACTGGAAAGACATGCACCCATGCCTGAAGGTTGGTGGCTTCTCTAGATTTAGTAAAGTGAAAAAGAAAAAAAAAAAGGAAGTGCCATATAACAAAAATCACTCCTCCCTTGTACTAAACGCCAAGTGATCGTATGCCTTGTTGTTATGGTACTCTCATAGTTGTTCAACATGGGATGAAACAATGCGATGTCACTGATTAGAAGGATGGACTTGGTCCTGATCTTGGAACGATGGGTCAATGACACTTTAATCATGCTTTACACGCAAGATTCACTGTGTCCTTGGTCAATTACCTTATGTCCCAATCTCTACGATCCCTTTCTATAGTTCATCTCATCTCACTATTCATGTAATTGTTTCTCGTGTCCCGTGTAGCATAGAATTTTCATCTTATTTCGGTGATATTTACATACGTGTGTTTTGTGGAGTTAGTGCAGATTACATTTGATCCTTCTAGTTCCTACAGACACTTTAAGTGTGGTTACACAAGGGCATTCTAGGTTGGAACCTACTTTGGGGAGGACCCACTTGTGTAATTTTGTTGTAATCTTCACTAATTCTCTAGTTCAAACACACAATTTCTTACCCTCAGCGTATTGTTCATGATATTCTTTCCCTTATTACTATCCCTCCGATTCAATGTCCCTATGAATCATCACATAGCCTTTTTCTCTGTCACCCAAGGTCCTTATTGATAAAACCCATAGATCATTATTCATGCCTTTTAAACCATCTAATTACCTGAGAACCCCTTAACAATCATCCAGATGTCCTTAGTTTACATCATTTAATTTCAAAGAAATATTAAAAATTTGGTACATTCTCTAAGTTCTCTAACTTCAATGAAAATATATATACGTGACCCCCTTGTGCTAATCAACAACATTTGCAATTGTTCACGCAGGGGAAGTTTTTCAAATTTCTCTCTACAACTTGCAATTGCGCGTCCCTTGCCATCATATCCATAACTCGCTCGTTGGTACTCCAATTTTCATTTTGTTTGAACCTACTTGACCCCGGAATGTTCAGCTTAGTTTTGGAGGAGGGGCACATGTCGAATAGCGCATAAATTTTTTGAAATTCATCATCTCTCTAAGGACATCTTTAAGGGTAATTAGTTCTAAAATTAAGAATAAAATGTGTCAAAAACAATTTCATCCCCTTAGCTATACCAGAAAATTAAATTTGGAAACCACCTAAGCAAAGAGGACTCAACATTATAATCTTTTGGGGACATGTTCTTCCAATAATTAACATCACACGAAAATAAAGTAAATCTATTAAGGCAAGTAATAAGGTATAACCTAACTTTGGTAACAACCTTACTAACGATTGGTCCCGTGTGATTGCAGATGACCCCGAAACATGGACAACAAGAAGGTCTTGCTGAAGGTGCGATCAAACGATCTCAGAGAGGTGGAAGACAAGATCCTACCAAACAACATGCAGAACAGGAGGAACAATCATTTAGCATTCATCAAGAAGATCCTCCTACCATACAGTTCAGGTAGGCAGAAGTAGGAGATATCCTCTCTGAAAGTAGTGCCTGGTACTTAGGGGAAATGTACCAATTTTGGCACAATAAAGAAGAAGGCACCATGGTTGAAAATTGTGGTGTGACTGTTGACTTCTCTGTTCAAGCCATTTTGGAAGTATTAAACCTTCCAAATACAAGGCCAAAGGTTGCTCAAAACTAGCTGGACACTTTCAGAATCAAGCAACTTAATAAACTGTTGACAGAGAATAAAAGAGTGGCGGAAGAAAAAGAGAAGGCTGACTAGGTTGCCTCTATGGAACAAGTGCAAACTTACACATATGCCAAGGCACTCAAGGCCTTACAAGAGGAGAAACTCCAGGCCATACTTCGACACCATCAAATTCTAAAACCTAGAGCACAAGAAAAGGGAAAGACACCAATGGAGGAGCCACCGCCACTAGGAACTACATGAGTTCCACCATTTTGTAATCATAAGATTTTCTTTTGTGTTGTGTCTCACTCCACACTGTGGCATGAATCCATTCTAGTCAGTCAATAATCCCATACCTATCCACTATGTAATCAATGGAGCTTGTTCTCTCTGTAACTTGAGGATGAGTTTTCATTCAGTCGTGGGGGTATGATGAGTCATGAATTTGTTGGCTGTGATATCACAACCGTGATATATCAGCCTTGTTGTATCAATAGCCACGATATCGCAGTGACCGTGATATCGTAGCTACGATATCGCATACGCGATAACTCATACGCGATATCACGCCGTAATTTCTATAAATAAGAGGCAACTTTCCCAGTATTAGTTATTAGTGATTAATTAGGAGTTAGAAGTAGCGAAGCTCTGGTAGTTTCTGCCCACAGTGTGGTGAATGTAATTGTATAGCATTCTTTATTCGAGTATGATGTACTTGGACACGCACATGACCGGCAATAAAGATCGAGATTACTTCATCATTGCAGCAATCACTTTGTTATTTATTTACTTATTGTTATTTACTGTTTTCTCTCTCTCACCCTTAAACTCCTAGAACGTGGAATGAGTACAACTTGATTATGAGCATTTAAGTGTGACTACTTGGTAGCCCAGTGGCGTACCTAGGATCTGCACTTGGTAATCCCAGTGGTAGTTATGCATGAGGTCCAAGATGTGTACGGTTGGTCAAGGAATCGGTTGCTCATCGCACTTAGGCTAGATTAGATTCTCTTACCCTTTCCTCCTAGCTTAGCTTAGTTAATATTATTTTCCATTGCCTTCAAGAGTAGCGTTAGAATTAGGAACACATCATACACCTCATCTGGGCTAAACCATACGTGACAAATGCAATACTAGTCCAGGTGGGAAGACAGCGAACTGCAACCTAAGGATAACTGTCTATGTGCCACAACTAGTTCGTCTGCGGAGTTTGATCGGATCGCATGTGCTATGCTCATTTCGTATGGTTGAGTGTAGGGGTACCTCACCACTCATCAACATATTTTTGCATGTAAAAGTCTCCTAGGGACTTGTGAATGTGGTTTTGGCCTAATCCTCAGGTGCAATCTGAATTTGGTTATGGCCACTATAATCATCCAAAAATCTATAAAAGAAATGCCTAGAAGTGATGTCCAACGCTTAGTCCACAAATGACAACAAAAAATAATCTTTGTAAGTCACCATGTTCAATAGCTTGAAGTCAATACAAACCCTCCACTTACCACCTTTCTTTGGCACTATCACCATTAGGCTAACCAACTCAATATCCACAATGGGATAGATGAACCCTCCCTTGAGGAATTATTTAATCTCCCCTTTAATGATCTTCTTGAGTTTGGGATTCAACCATCACTACAACTACCTCTTTGGCTTTATGGAAGGATCTGTATAGATGCAATGCTAGCATATCCTTTGACCAATTGCAATGAGTTCAAAATATGATCAAGAAAAGGCTATTGGTCACTTGTTAACCATCTTCAATAGCTTCTCTTTTTTTCAAGAACAAGGTTGACATTGATTATCATTAGCTTTCCATTATTTAGAAAAGCATATTCCATGCCGATAGGTAGAGTTTTCAACTTTAGGGGCTCCTATTTGAAACTTTCAAGGATTTCAAACTCTCCTCAATTGGTATCATCAGGTTCATCATTGGAGAATTGACAATGAACTCACCCTAGTTCATCCATACCTTTAACATAGACACTCATTAAGCTCTCAGTTGGTTCCATGCAAAGTGTTGAGTTGCTATCCGGATCAACTGTCAACCACTGGGTGTCTTCTTGTTTTGTGGCTGTTGTGTACATGCACCTTTGAATTTTAGACACACCTACATACTATTTACATGCTATGATCAATGTATTTTTTATGGACTATAGTTTCTACACATAGTTGCACCTTTTATCATTGTACATAATGCATGGAATGCTCTTCTTCTTTATCTTCCCGAATGTGCTTTCCTTGGAAATCTCCAAGGAGAGCTCTTTGATTCCCAGTTGTGCATCAATGGTGCTCAACCAAGCCCTTCCCATGATGATTGGAAAGTCCCCCTTACAGGTGTCAACATAGATCACCAGGAAGTTGGCAAGATAGGACCACCCACAAACAATGGTTACAATGTGCTCCACTAGCTCCAAAGGAACAATTATGGATTGATTTGCCAAGTCAAGAAGAATGTTGCTCTTCTTAAATGGAGGTAGGTTCCAAGCTTTATACATCTCATGAGAAATAAAATTTACACTAGAACCTGAGTCTAGAAAAGCCTTGAAAGACTCATTCCCAGTGATTTGTAGGTAAATAAGGGAACTCCCAAGATTATATCTTTTCTTGGGTAGGTGACTAGCCTTAATCCAATTAGTTACTACATGTGTTAACATGACGATATGCACTTTGGGAGGTGTTTAGTTTGAAGGAAACTCGAAGGATGTAGATGCAAAGGAGGAGGGAAAAGTAGGGCTATCAACCGTGTATGTCTATGAGGGTTTTGTAGGACTATTGGTTTAGAAAAATGGTCTTTTACGAGATTTTCTTTCTGAACCACTCAGCTGAGGAGCTAGCTATAAGTTAATAACCCTAGTGGCATTATGTTGCTATGGCTAGGCTAGAATTTCATCTTGCATTGATGGAGCAGTTGGTAATTGAGTTGAGGATGGAGGGACATGGACAGAAAGATGAGAAGGGTAATGAGAAAATGGGGATTCCCCTCTTGGAGATTGAACTTTATGATATTTAGGAGGGTAGTAGTGATGCTAGAATGAAGCATAACTGGAAAAGTCACGTGAAAAAATGGGTTGCTAAACATAGTATCCATATGGATGAGGCTACTGATAAGGGTACTACTACCTCAGTGATGGCATCCCCCATGACTTTGGGTGCTACCATTACTAGTACTACTCATAAGATTGTGGTGGAGCTCCACTTAGAGAGTAGGCTTGTTGTTGGTGGAACTGCCTGGAGTTGCCTTGAGGATAAGGCAATCTTCTAGGTGTTTGCCTTCTAGCCAATCTAGGATTTAGAGTGTACACCCCAAACTCCTGCAAGTGTGACATGATGAGGCAACATCCCTTAGGATGTTCCTAATGGTAGATGTCACATCCATCATCATCATCTATTTTAGACTCCACAACCTCCTCTACTATAGTAGCCTTGCCCTTATCCCTATGATCATGATCACTACTTTGCTCTTTGGATTCCTCTATTATTTTCAAAGCAATTTGAAATTTTGCATCCAAAGAGTCCCACATTTTGTTTACCTTTATCAAAATTTCAAAAAAAAAATTTTGAATCAACAAGGTCTTTTGCTACATCACCTCATCAAGTAGTGCCTCCTCCTCATTATCACAAAATCTAACCTTCCTTTTGCAAATGGAAAGGTCTCATTTATACTCCTTAGCACTTTTTTTTTAACTCTCCTTCTTCTTTGGCAACCTGCTTAATCAACCTTTGAATCTAATGGATCCTTAATTTTAAAAGTCTTCCTTGGGCATAGATCCTAAGAGTTCTCTCTATTTCTATGCAGAGCCCATCTATGATATGGTAGAGCTACTCCCTCTAAAAATAACCATGACCAGGACATCAATGTAAGAGATTTTAGTACTTGCCCATGGTTGCATCCAAGGGTTTATGTGTTTCCTATTTCTAACCTTGGATTTGCTTTCTCAAGTTGGACGCTTAGGCGTACATTTGATACTTGTCATTAAAGAGCTCAAGCATCATACTTCATCTATGGATTGATTTTGACTCCAAAGACCGATACCAACTTTCAGCTTATTTGATGAGCATCTTTGGGAATAACTTTAATTTTTTCCATTCATTCTCCATGTTCTGTAAGGCATAAGCATCGTGAAAAGCTTGAAGATGGTTTTTTGGATCTGAGTTGCATCCCTCATTGAACTTAGGGATATTGTTCATATCAAACCACTTGATTATGCTATCTTTCACATACCTTGTTGGCATTTTTCATTACCTCTACGATGTTTAGCATGTTTCAAGTTGTAAGCAAAGGCTTATAATGGTCATAGCCTTTGTGATGGTCATGATGATCATGATGTCATCTACTATTCCTTCTTTTGTGATGGTAGGCCTCCCTTGATTGTCCATGTCCTTGGTCTCAACTAGTTTGGCAAGCCCTATGATCATCTCTATCTCGTTGGTCACCTTCATCACGATCACGTCCTCTATAGCTTTGATCGAAGCTAGAGGAAGAAGGGGATGATGAAGGTGAAGAGAAAGGAGGACTAGCACCACCATGATGCCTGCCATCCCCTCTTCTGCAGTCACGACCACGATCATCATTATGATGCTTCTTCTTGTCCCTACCATGACTCCTATCTTTGGATCCCTCATGATCATGGAACCCATTCTTACCTGAACCTGGATTGTTTACAGTGAATTGTAAATTATAGTTCAAGACCCTTCATCAAAACCAAGGGGAGGAGAGTAAGTGAATTGAAAACCCTTAGAGAAGGGATCCTCACTATTTTTTTGGCCCAACAAGAACAAGGGTTATTGAACTATTTCCTCTTTGAAGCTTCATAGCACCTCTCCTGTTATCAATCTCTTTTGCATTGTACCTTAATGGGATGGTAATCCCAATAGTCGTGGTCCTACACAACATATTTAGCTTTAAGTTCCTAGATGCCCAACCTCATAAGGATTTGGTGTAGCATCATAGGAACTGATTAATCAAGCGGCAACACAATGTTGCCCTCCATGTCCCTCCATCACAATTGTTCATCCTAATGCAAGATGAAGGTGAAGTTTAGCACATACTCATCAGGATGAGCATATACCACTCTACATTATTGGGGCACTAGCAGATTTGATCATTTATTCCTTTGCTAATTGGATGCATGTTTGAACCTTAATCCATGTGAGAAGAAGACATTTTAAATTGAAAGAAAATATTAGTGTGCCTTTATAATTATGATTATTATTTTGAATGATTGCAACTTTAAGGTTTGTTCCAATAATTTTCACTAAGTTCTAGATAGCGCATGTAGCTAACTAAAGTCCTCGACAACAATGCCAATGATGAGTAGTGAGTATACCCTATGCCCAACCATATGCATCACTAGCGTTCACTTAATGATCTAGTCGAATTTCGTAGACTTTAGCTCTCTAAGTACTTGGTTTCTAGGAGGTGAATCTAATCATTGCAATTGTTGTCTTCTTAGTTCCACCTATGAGTTCCAAGTGTATGGTTAAGTATAACTGAGGCATCTAATTTTTATCATTTTATCTTTTATGGTTTAATTGTTGCCTAAGTGCTAAAAACAAGGTAAATTTAATATGCAATTAATCTAATTAATCTAGTAACTAACATACACTTAAATAATCCTAACACAAGCATCCATTCCCACTTTCCATACACATCCTGAAAATGTTATAGCACCACTAGGTTACCAAGCATTAAAAGCGCTACTGGGGTTACCAAGCATTAAACGTATGCTCGAAGTGTCTTGCTTATGTTCACTATTTAACCAATATTAATTGCTTAGTTAAAATTGATTAAAGTAGAGTGCATGAATATTAAATGCATAAAAAAAACATTAATCTATTCCAAGTGTTGTAAGGGTTGATCAAAAACGTTTGTCTTTATTATCGCTCATATTGTTGTGCTAGGTACATCAATGCTTGAATAAAGATCCATACACTTCTTTGACTTCTTCTATGGGCACTCAAAAAATATTCTAACTCTCAAAAGAAAAAACTACAAAAGTTTCACTACAACTAAGAAATGGAATGGATGAATCATGCACCAAGTGTTGTATTTATAAGGTGCACGCATCCCACGATATCGGATATCTAATAACACATCATGAAATCCGATATTGGGGCTCCAATTTCAAGGACTAACGAAAACGATTCATCAAAAGGGTTATTAGTTCAAGCTACACTTTCAGCATATTGACTATATATATTAGTGCATACCTATAGTCAAAGGTTTTGAACTCCCCTTAACATGTGAAGACATCAAACTTTGATAATATTAGATAGCAAGTAATAATGAGATATTAACCTAGTGGTAGGATTCTTGATTTGAAAAATCTAATGAGTAATGTTGAGGTATAAAGTTCTAATTAGAATATATATCTTGGAGTGTACATATATTACAATTATTTAAGGGTTCCAATACCCAAAATTAGATTTCAAATCTTGCCTTATAATTTATCTCATGTAAGTATTGAAATGCAAACCTCTTTGATTTGAATTCTTACACCCAAGTTCCAATCTCGAGATGGAGCCATACAAGGTTTTCCCGTCTAATTCTTGCCGATGTTCCAATTCTCTTAAAAGTTAGATGCATTAGTTGGTATTGCTAACATGCAAGGTTTCACCGTCTATTTGAAAAGATCAATGAGCCAAACCTCAGAGTTGAAATTTCAAAATATGCAATAAAGAAATCTCGATCAAATCATAATTATACGTCCAATTCCATATCTGCAGAATTTACTGAAAGAGCTACTAACTGCAACACTATTCTTGGTATATGTTCAGATTCCTAATTTTTAGTGTAAAAGTAACACAATAGATGGACATCTGTGGTCACAAATATGCCAGCTTTCATAAGATGAACTTTACAATATACAATATACAAAACCACAAAACTGATTGTTGCTTTTCGTACCAACTAACCATTCCACATATCTTTAACAGTTTTTCCATTTCTGTTGCAGTGAAAAGACACGGCAGTTTCAGCAATTCTGGCACCATCCTTTAATCTAAAATTTTGTTTAGGCCCATAGGTGGCTTGTAGTAAAGAAACCCTACTACATGAATGCAAGGCTGATGAAACAGTCATTTAAACATGGGTGGACAATGTATGAATAAAATGGTGTACTTATAATTTGTTGATTCCACTTGTAACCTTGTCCTCTTTTCTGCCTTTGATAGTACAACATACTTGGGTTTCGCATATTTAAGTGTAGAAAACATCACTTTCTTCCATACCATCAACAGAAAAATATTTGCAAACTAGACTGTTTAATGTCTCAATATTGTCAGAATCATGGCATCTGACTCCCAACATCTTTCCGTCTGTTAAGGTGGGCAGTGACTAGCAAAACTTTGAATTCACACATGCAGAAGTCAACTCCAATGCTATTTCAACGTCGAGGAATAAGTTAAATGAATGCTATACAGGTATAGCATCACCTTTTGATTTATCCTCGCACCTCAAAATAATACCTTCAAGACTTGCTGGAAGAAGACACTTAATCCATTGGCATCCAGTTGAAACCGGTTCTGATGGAGGAACAATCATAAGAATATTGTCATTTCGCTGAACAATTCCCATGACACTTACTGTGCTACCTTCTCTGACATAACTGCATTGAAAATTGAACCCTGTTGTCAAACTAGCCCATACAAATTTTCTAAATAATAAGAGATCCGAGTTAGAAAACATCAACATTTTCGCAACCCAAAAGAATAGCACATCTATAATACGTGTTAGTCCTATTTTGTCCTATTTTACAGCACTAGCTTGGTGATTCCAGCATAAAAACATGGGCAAATCAACTGACAAAACAAGTGCAACAAATGTAAGTCGTAGCCAAAAAGTGAGATGAAAAAGATGATAATATAAAGGAAATACTAAATAGCATAGTCTAATGAGAATAAGTTGTCAGCCCCATTTCTGATACACAACTAGTGGTTAGAAGATGCAACTAAAAGCCGAGTCTCGAAACAGTTAAGCAATTGAAAGTCCAGAGATCTCAACGACTGCCAAACAAAATACATCACATTTGACTCTGCAATATAACTGATATGGGTGACAGACTACCAGAATTGAGGTTTCAAATTACTATTCAAAGAACTAACTATGAGAAACTTAGGAAATGTTATTACCCTTCTTTGAGGCACATTACACGATCGTCACTTGAGAGATTCCTGTCTGCCAGCCATCGAATAAAGTTTGGTGGTACATTCCTATTATTTTTGTTTATGTCAATGACAGTGCTTTCCTCCACATATGGCGTAACTCTTGCTCCAGAACCAGCTTTTACTAATGCTCTTAGACCAGACTGAAAGTCGGAAATGTAAAAATCCACAACGCGCCTCTGCCACAAATGAAGCACGTTTAATGTTAGATCGAATACAAAACATCTCTTTTCATATTCTACATAATCGATGTAAATGCATGGAGTCAAGTTTTTTCTTGACTAAGCTCTTTGGAGAGAAAATTTGGGAAAAAACACACAGAAATAGGAATAATCCAATTATCATCATCTTAGTCTTGTACAGTACATGAGTTCCCCTCCACCATTTGCATTTATCAAGAGCTAAAGCTTTAATCTAAAGCAATAATTCTATTCTTTCACTGTGGATTCAAACGCAAAAGCTGTAAATTACATCACAGAATAGCAATGGCAAGATAGAAGAAGCACACCTCTAAGTATCTCAATCCCCAAGTAAAGCGACGATGAGTTGGATTTGCAGGTTTGGAACCGCAGCCTCTGTATTCATACAATCCTGTTGAAGTGTAAACACATCTAGGAACCCTCTGATACGAAGTCTCCAGCGGAACATTGCCACAAGTGACAACCTGATGCCAAATTTTGCCACAAAACACATCCGTTACCATTGCCAGCAAGAAATTTGGAACAACAAAAACATCAATGTTTTGGAGGATGATGCACTACATACATACCCCAGATATTTTAACATACTGTCCATCCCTAGCAGTCCTGAGCTCTGCATCAGGGAATCCAGACACGAATCCCGTGATGGCCCTGTTGCCCCAGCATGAATTCCAGGCCAGCAGCAGCGCAACAACCCAGAAAAAGGCCATCACCACAATCAGAAGAATGGCATTGCGGACGGCCACCAGAATAAACACAGCCGCGATCAAACCAATCAGAAACAGTGGAATCACGGTCCACACAATGACTCTGGGCAAGTTTCTGGTGCACGAATACTCCCCTGCAACATCCTGATGGCTCAGATTCGTGACGCACTGGAGCGTTTTAGAAGCAACAGATGACGATGGAACTGAAATGGGTTCTTGTCCTATCGGTCCTGATGCTTTGCGAGAATTCAGCGGTCCTGAAGTTATGAGGCCTGTTGCAGGAATTGCAGCAGGCGGAGGAGGCAGCGGCCCTGAATTGTGCCTTTGGGGACCCGACGTTTTCTTCAGAGATGCAGAGTCCAGATTTCTTGAGACGACGGGTCCCGAGTTTGATGATGTCCTGTGTCCTAACTTTGATGATGTCGTTGCAGAATTTGCATTGCTGGAATTGTTGTTGTTGTTGCTGCTGCTGCTTGGCAAAGGTCCTGAGTATGAAGATGCAGGCGTTGCTTGGACATGTGCTGCTCCAAAAGATCCGCTTCTTGCAGGGGCTGCGCCTGTCAGAGGACCCGATTTTTTGGATTTTGTTGAATGAGGATGATCTGCGTTCATGTTGATGTCGAACATTTTGCCGAGTTCACCGGATTTCTTGATGTCGCCGCCTGTGTAGGGCATGGCCGTCGATGTCATTGTGGCCTGCCTCTCCTTGTACGCCTCCCGACGCCCTGAAACGTACAGCCCATTGCTCAGCTGATGCGATGGAAATCTGGAACCCATTTCGTCCTGCTTTTGCTTCTTCTTCTGTTAACGATTCTTCGGAATTGTCCTGTAACAAATTCTGTGTACTGCAGTTCGGAAGAATTGCTCAATTTTCAAAATTCTGCAACAACAACCCAATTCTGTGCTGCGAATCGGAACAACTGCTAAATTTTCATAGTTCTGCTGCAACAATTCTATGCTGCGATTCGGTATTCCTACCACGACAACGGCTGCAATGCTGCTCAATCACAGATAGTCTCGGGCGTCTTCTCATCTGCCACAAAGAGAAACGAGGGGGAGAGGGAGTATATCAGACGCTGCTGCACCCAAAACCAGAGAATTCAAACAGCCAAAGCACTACATAACGAAAAGAATACACTCCGATTGCAGGCCAAAAAGGGTTAAACAGGTTGAAACTCGGTAATCAGCTGAGAATCTGAGCTTAATTCGGATCAACCACTCGTACAGCTGAAAGTTGGTCTCATCAAATCTAATCATTCTGGGGGAAGGGGCATCATTTTGTTGTCAGCAAAGGCATGCATTATTCATGAATGAAGTGGAAAAGGGAAATCCAAAGTGGGTTGGCTGCAGATGAATCAATCTGGGCTGCAAAGATGTGGATTTATCAAGATCAGGCTCGGATTCATAACTCCCAGTGAAAGCGGATTGCAGAGGCTCCATGCCTAAGCAACCCAGAAAGCAGGGGTCCTCAAAAAGGCAAAAATCTCACATGCAGAGCTGCTGCGGCAACCAACCAAACAAAACAAAAACAATAGAATTTTGTGCACGGAAAATGCAATCCTACCTGAAATACTAATACAGGAGGAGGAGGAGGAAGAGGGGCCACACACCCACAACCATAATTTGTTTCACCAGATCGTCGTCGTCCGATTCAAGGCAAAGCAGAAACTGAAACAAAAGCAGAAGCAGCGGCCCTGACCCTGACCCTGACCCTGATCCTAATCAATCCAATGCCTATGCCAATGCCTGTTTCTGTTCCTGTTCCTGTTGTTACTGCAGTTGCAGCAGTGATCACAAATGATGGGTAACCTGCAACAACCCCCAATTAAGTGTGCGCACCAAGCAAAATTTAGCACTCTCCTTTTAGCTGCTGCTGCTGCTCATCATCATCATCATCATCATCATATTGGTGACCAATTCACATTTCCTGTCTCTGCTTTTGCTTGCACTTGCATCAACTGCAACTTGAACTTGAACTTCAACTGCTCACTGGATTGATCATCCCTACCCACCCACAAGAACAAATGCATGAGATTGGGGTTGAGGCTGAGGATTCTACACTAGACTTCAGAGATTCGGCGGTGTGCGTGGGTGTTAGCCGATTTGCCCTACATTTAACCCGCCGATTCCAGTGCATAAGAAAGCAATCCATCTTTCCTTCGCTCCTGCCGTTATGTGGGGCTGTCCCTGTTGGGAAAACACAGCTGTTCAAGGTTTATCTGATTGGTGTTGTTGCTTCTTAACATCTGATCTCCTTGGTTTCGTTTCTTTTCATTTCTTTACTGTCTTTTATTATCTGCCCGTCCTAATCGTTCCTGTTTTGGCGAACACACCTCTCTTTCCTGGTTGCTTCAAAGTTGGAGATTTTGATGCGGAATCACATCATCGTTCGTTCTAAATTCATCCGCCAGTAACGACAGCGTTTGTTTAGTTTATCAGCAAAGACATGTTTGGGTATTAATGATTTCGACTAAAATCACGAATTGCATTACAAAACATGACCAGACAAAGCCGTTAATATTGATTTGTTAATGTTGGCCTTGATTTGTATTTAAAATAAAAACCACGTGGGTAAAAATTCAAAATGTGTGAACAAAAGGTTGCCATCATCTTTCATCCATGTTTCTTCTCCTTTTGCGGTCTGCAAATATCATTATCTTGTGCCTTTGCGTTAGTTTGCTTAGGTGAATCTAAAGATGTTAAGTTTATGGATTCATAACTCTTAGCATATTACATTTTCATGGATGAAATTCAAATGGAATAAAAAAAAACAAATCAAATGATGGGCCTGACATGAATCTAAAGATTAACTTAGGTAAACCTTCATGAAATTAAGTGAAAGCAAAATAATTTTCTAAATATGAAATTGAAATTGAAACTGATATTTAGTAATGTTTGTAGATCCAAAGGATCTATTAGACAACCAGTACATTCATGTCATGAAGAATAAAAACTAACTCAACAAAGTGGCTAACAACCATAGGATGCATCAAAAACAAATCATACAAACTGCCTCAAATTATTAGTTACATGACAACTAAAAAAACATGTTTCTCATCCTCAAGGACTTTAGATCCATATAATTGATAGGTGTGTTGTTCTCTTGGCATGTGGATCCATCTTCCACTTTCAATCCTTAGACAATATGAACTCAAATGGAGCCTAGTGATAAAACTGCAAGCTCTAATTGGGATATTAGCCATAAGATATTGAGTTGGTGAATCTAAAGAATTACCTTTAATATGGTCCATGTAGAATTTTTTCTTTCCTTCAACATTTGACTACAACCTTGCTAATGTTTGATGTTTTACAATCGAATATGTTTAGGATTAGTTTGCATTTCCTCTATTGAGAGATATTCTAATTTTTGAGCTATTGTATCCTGAAAATACCAACCTTATTCTCTTGTACTTTCAAGGACTATTTTAGAAAACTTGGGATGCCTTGATTCTAAGAGTTTTGAGTATAAGTAATAAATTGATAGAGAGCTTTAGCTTCTAAGGGAAGCAAATCACACTCCAAAATCAACATGGAATAAGGTGTCTAAGCTTTTACTTGTAGTTCATCTAATAAAAAAACTTGGTGTATCCTTTCAATAGCCTACCAGTTTTTTGCATTAAGGCATGGTCCCCACACTACACATCCATACAATACAATTGGATAGATAATAGATTGGAAGATTTGTTTCTTGACTTGCCAAGCCTGGATTCCTAATGTCTTGCATTTGTTTTAATTGGGTAGAGAGCTTTTATTCCTACTGCTATCCTTTCTTTGATATAAGTATCCCATCTATAATTGTTTGCACAATGAAGCCCCAAGTATCTAAAGGAGTTCACAATTTCTATTTTCATGGATCCCATACTAAAAGTAAAATTTACATTTTTAGTATCCCCTATCATTGTTTTTGCTTTTTTCACATTAACCTTTAGACCAAATGAAAGACAAAAACTTTCTAACATTTGCAGCATATTTTGCATACCTGATTCAAATGTAGAAATTAATGCAACATCATTTGCATATAGCCAGCTAACCAAACACTCCTTTTGGTGACTGACAACTTGTTTTTTGGAAATTTGAGTTAGCGTAATTAAATTCACTCATGTTTAATTACATGCATCAAAATTCAAATTCTTTTTCATGAAGGTTAATCTAATAATGATATGTTGAGAATGAGGTATTAGCTTAGTGGTGTGATTCTTGATCTGTGACATAGGATTATCAAGCCAAGACTTATGCCACTAGGTTAACACCTCATTGTTTACTTAGACATTTCAAGTTTCACTACCAATAAAATACTTCCTATAAGTCAAAATTTACCATTAATCAATCTAAATCACAGATGACAAAAAATCATAAATCTTTAAAAAGAAATAGAGGGATAACACAAGGAGCATCCCTCAAGGTACATAAAAGAAAAAAATAAGAAAATTAATATCCATTAGACACTTCTTTTTGCATAAACCTAAAATAAAAAGTTCAATAAAGATTCAATTTTAGTTCAAAATTAAACCTTTATATCATAGATTACCTTTTTATAGATGATATTGCATCTATGCTTCCAAATTCAAAGAATAACATCAAGCCTAAACATGTTCCAAAAGTATCATCTTATAGAAAACCTTTCTCAAAATTTACAATTAAGAATGGCTAATTTATTGATTAACAATGATAGTGAGCTAGATTTAACTAATGTTCTTTTGGATATAAGAAGAAGCCCCATGTGCAAAAATCTTTGATTTGATACCAATTATTTGATAGCTCATAAGGACATTTTAGCCTCACATTTGGATGTTGCAATGCTATAGAATTATAGAAAGCTTGTTTGGTTTAAAAACATAATGTTCATTAAAGAAGAGTAGGAGGGAATAATCAGTGATCTCAAAGCTTATCCAAAAAGCTTTTGGAATTTCTTCCAAGATAAATATCAAAATGGTTGGGATTTTTCCTTTATCTACTATTCAAACCTTTTTCAAAAGCCTTTTTAATTAAGAGGCTCCCCCTATTATTCAAGATAAACCTAATATTCTTGAGTTATCCCTTGATGACATTTTTGTAGGAATTCAAATATTATCTTTTAGGAAAGGTGCTAATGTTAGTGAATTACATGTAGAGCTTCTTAAATAAGGTGGGCCATTGGTGTGGAAAGTAGTTTGCAACCATAAGGGCTTCAATGTGGTTTGGATTGATCTTGGTATTCTAGTCAAGCAACCTTGCTTTTCAAAAAGGAAGATAGGATATATCTTAATAATTATCAATTACTTGCAATTAATTCAATATTAACTAATATGTAGGGTACTATTTTGGAGAATAAAATAGTTCATGGGAAAAAATCTAATGTTTGTATGCTTAGTTACAAGCAGACTTCAAGAGGAATCATTTTTTTTAGACCATCTCATAACTTTGAATTATTATGTAGAGAAAGAAAAAAGTTTCAATCATAAGATTTTTAACAATTTTGTTGATTTTTCTAGGGCTTATGATTTTGCTAGTTGAGATAAAATTTGGAAGAGACTGGATAGCATTAACATTCTACAAGATATCCTTTCTGATACTAAAATAATCTATAAAATAGTTAACATTACATTCTTACTGAAGATAATGTTATAGAAGAAGGAACAATTATCAATAGTTTAGTAGGATTTAAACAAGACTATCATTTATCCCCTACCCTCTTTAGCATATTTATAGATGAATTAGAGGAATAGATAAAAAATGCCTCTAATCATGTTATCTCAGTGAATGAATTATTTTTGACATACTTATCTTTGTAGGTGTTGTGGCTTTGCTTATAGAATCAACTACAAAATTAAATTACATTATTTAAATCCTCCATGACTATTTCAACCATTCTAGCATAAAAGTCAATATTAATAAGACTAAAATTCTAGTTGTGGTACTAGAAATAGAAATTAAAATTTTTTTCTTATGGGAAAAAAACTTGATATCTATAATTTTATAAATATTTGGGAGTTGAATTTGCTAGGAATTATAGTTCAAATATTCTTATTATTTAGAGGGTTTTAAGTGACACACGAGCTTTATTTGCTCTAAAAAATAAATTTTGGCATAGAAAATTAGAAGAAAAAACTTTTTTCGTAGTCTTGTCCAACCCATATTAGTATATGTGTTTGTTGTATACTGACCTTCTCTTTCCATACATAATTGGAAAAAAAGTAGAGCATATTCAAAAACAATTTCTTGTATTTGAATTTTAAGTGAAAATGTAAGCTTCTTATGATATCTTACTCCTAGAAGTAGATTTGCTTCATCTTGAAGTTGAAGCCCTTTGTTAATTTATTGCTTATAATTCAAAGTTAAATCACATGGAAGAAGTCAATTATGCTAAGAAGATAATGAATGCTACATTAGAAAATAGATGGTTACATCAAGAAAAATTAAGGCTTTAATCATGAAATATTGTAATGGAAGTTTAAAAATCCATAATTTTCATATCCTTGGTACATATGATCTTTATTAAGATTGTGAAGCTTGTGCCTAGGTATGTTTTATGTATGTTATTGGTTCGGTATATTTTATGGTTTTGCATTTTAGGGTTTTATGATGATAAGCTTTGATATGCTTAGGTGTATTAATGTTGTCATGTATCTTTTGATATATTTGTAGATTTTGATTTGTGTCCTCCTTTATGTCATACTTCTCTTAGATGTATTGCCACATTTCTTTGAATATTTTCAAATTTGAAATAGCATTTCTTATTTTCCCACAAATTGAATTACATATAATTCCTTTTTCTAGTTCTTCTTCCTTGATTATTTTTTTAAATTTCTTTCTTAATTTTTTGATCAATGCTTTTGGTTTTTGGCTATCTTTGTCCACAATGCTCCAAACATCATTGAAATCCAATAACATCTATGTTAATCTTTGTCATACATCAAAATTTTATGTACCAACATAGATAATAGAAGATGCTAGAAAATTATTATTTATATCTTTCATAGCTTCGTCTTGAGCTTTGATACCAAGTGTATATTTCTTTGGATGTAAGAATATTCAAAAATATATTTTATTTTGCATATTTTTTATAGCCCAACATTTCAGAAAATGTGGGTGGCCTGAGAAGAACTAAATTTTTTCCCAATTTGATAGAATATCATCGTGATTTGGATGAAATTTGGGCTAATATTAGGGCTTTTGGAAAGCTTGTCCTATAATCTATTAGTTTGTAAAAATTTTAGATCAATTAGAATTTATTTGATAATTATAAGCTTATTAGAAAAAGGCATTTAAAATAAAACTATTCAATGTCTAGAATAAAAATTCTTGAATTCCAAGATGAATATCTCTTCAATCTAAAGGAGTTATGGAGTGAGTGAATACTTGATACAAACCTCTATTAACAATATAAATTCTTGAAAATTTAGAAATGATATGACTTGATTTGATGGTTGAAATCTTCAACATAGGAGTGACCATGAATGTGAGCTTTCAATTTCTTTAATTAATTAGAATTGGTGAATATGATGAATTGAGAATAAATAAACTTGTAATGGGATGACTTGTGAAATTGAAAATGGAATTGTAGATGATAAATAGGATATGGAATTATGGGATAAATTATGAAATAGCTTCAATGACATTAATTATTGTTGACATTTTGGTATGTCAAAACCTTAAGGAAAATGGAGAACATAGAATGTTTGTCGAATGTGATGATTTTTCAGGGCATGAATGAAAACTCAAGAAATGAGATCTACAAAGAGATGTCAAAGTAAAGACTACATGGGCAAGATGAGAGCATGAATAGAAATAAAGGCTATGAGTTAAATAAAGATGCTTTAAGGATCAGGAAGAAGCCAAATTAATGAGAGAAATCCTTAGGAGCTAGAGTTTAAGAATTCAAGTAGACATCTTTCAGAAACAAAAACATCTTCATCCTAAAGTAGACATATCTCTAGAGACGTCTCCTTGGAGACGTTCCATTTCAAAAAGAGACATCTCTTCAAAATTGAGGTAGATCTCAGGTAGATGTTCCAACTTTGAAAGAGACATCTACACTAGCTATTAAGTAGCCATTTCATGAATTCCAAGGTATTTTCGGAAACTCCAATGCTATAAGAAGACTTCAAATCTTTAAGTATTGTGAAAGCATTGTCAACATAAGAGCCATCATTGTCTAACTTATGCTATTGTACTTGTGCACTTGAATTGTCACATCATTTGTTAGATTTGTTATGAAATTGTGCTTCATTGTATAAGGAATTAGTAAATTGGGTTACACTCTCTCCATGTGCTTCTTTTTCTTTCTTGTTACCTTGCGGGGTTAATGTGCTTCTTTTGAAAAGGCATTGTCATTGACTTTGTTGGGATCCTGCAAGATTGAGTGTTTATGCAACATCAAAATACTTTGGAGTGAAGCTCAATTTTGTAAAGGTTGTGGGATCCTTAAAATCACATTTTGAGCTTGTTAGGACCTTGTGAGGTTGAGTGGTTTTGTAGCAAAAAAAAAAAAAAAACACTTTGGTGCAGAGCTCAGAGCTTATACAGGGTGTGGTATCCTTCAAACCACATTTTTGAGAAACAAAGTTTGAAGGTGTGCAAGGATTCTACCCTCTAAGTGTGGACATACCCAAGTTGGGGAACCACATAAAATTTAGGTGTGATTTTTACAGCTAATTAATTTTCATTTTAGGAAACTTATTCAACCCTCCTTCTAAGTTCTCGATCCTCAAGTGGTATTAGATCTAGATACTCTTTTATTCGACACCAACTTTCAAGAGTAAACTATGGAGGGGACATCATGCAGAAAGCCATCAATGTTCAATGGGTTTTATTTTAGTTATTAAAAGGAAAATATGCAAGGCTTCTTCGAGTAAATGGAGTTTGAGATATGGGAATCCATCCTTGAAGGCTACACATCACATATCAACAATGCAACAAAGGCCATCAAGCCTCGAAGAAAGTGGAAACAAGGAGAAAGAGATAAGTTTATGCATGATTCTAAAGAAAAAAATTATTTATATTGTGCATTAAATAAATCTAAACTTAATAGAGTAGTTGGATGTAAAACTACTAAAGAAATTTGGGAAACTTTAGAAGCTACCTATGAGAGAACATTGATAGTTAAGCAATCTAAACTTTTAGTTTTGTAAAGTAAGTATGATAAACTTAAAATGAGAGAAGGTGAAAAGATAAAAGATTATTTCTCTAGAGAAAATGATCTAGTTATGACAATTAGGAGCATAGGCAAGGACTTACCTAAAAGTGATGTAATGATAAAAATGATTAGGATACTACAACTAGAATTTATACCTATGGTCACAACTATGACAAAGATTAGAGATTTTTCAATTTGAAGAGCTTCAAAGTGCTCTTACAGCTTATGAAATTAATCTCATAAATAAAGGGGCAATAAAAGAAATGCCCATTGCCTTGAAATTAGCATCCAATGAAAAGGAACTAGGTGAACAAGGAGTAAACACTGAAGAAGAAATAACACTTCTATCAAGAAGGTTGCAAAGGCTCATGGCAAAAAGGAGTAGGAGCTCTAATTAATAAGGGCCCAATAAATCCAAAGGTAAGGAAAGAGGCTATGTGGCCTTTGAATGTCCTAGTAATGACAAGTTGCAACAAAGGGACATAAGTGATATGGATGCGAAAAAAAAACCAACTTCCTTTTAAGTTGGGATGATGGAGAAAAAAGTGAAGAAGAGGTGGATGAGGCCACAAAAGATTCACATCTAATTTACATGGCTCTCACAAATGATGATGTTAGCCTCTTAGATGATCAATTTGAAAATGATGAAGAAAGGTATGAACTTTTGTGTAATGAATTTTTATATTTTCAAAATCTTTGCACAAACTTGAATAAACAACTAAAAATCAAAGATCAAGATACTTTCTCATTGAATATAATAATTTTTGATCTCACAAAAGAAATCTTGCATGTTAGGGCTGAGAATAAAGAGCTAACCAAGTCTTATGAGTAGATTAAGGAAGAAATTGCAGATACCAAACTTGAAAATGAAATGCTAGCCAAAGGAAAAGAGTTTCTTCGGATGATTCTTGGGAAAGGAAGAAGTCCACATGATAAAAGTGGACTAGGGTATTACTCATAAGAAGAAGCATCTACACAAACTTCATCTAAAAAAAAGGCTTCTCCAAAGATTGAAGTGTCAACAAATATCACATCCCAACCATGAACAACTCCAAGGTTTGATTACTCTAATCATAATAGAAAGGTTACATGTTATTATTGTAATAAGTTTGGAAATAAGTAATGGAATAGAAATCTAAAATATTATCATATGAACACCTCGTTATATTATAAGACTTCTTGGTCTTACCCAAATGTGTCTAGAAAGGAAACTATGTAGGACCACAAGAAAACTTGGACAACTCAAATGGATAACGAAGTTAAGAAAGTATGAAGAATCAAAAGGAATAAACATGAGAATAATAAAACTCTCTCTAGAAAATTTATAAAAGGAAATCAAGCCTTGGAAATTGAAGAAGTTTGTGTGAGAAGAGAAACCTCAAAAAATGAATCTCATTCTCAAGCTTACTAGGCACCTTCATTCTCTTTAGCAAGAAAGGTCAGTAAAGGTAAGTCTTCAATTCATTATGTATATCTCGTAAGACTATAATCCTTGGTAGCCATTCCTGAGCCCCATCTTGCTGAACCTCATCTTGTTGGGACGTCTTCCTGAAGACGTCTTCCATGAGATGTCTACATGTCACAAGAGACATCTTCTTAGAGATGTCTATCTCTTAAAGTAGACATCTACTTGATTTTTAGTTCATCATGGATGAGACATCTACTTTTCAAAGGTGACATCTATTTGTAGTCTTTAGTTGCAGTTGAGATGTATATCTTTCAAAGGAGATGTTTATCTTTTCATTAAAAACCCTTATTGAGAGCAGTTATATGAATCCAAACCCTTGTTTTTGACTCATTTTCAATGAGATGACCAAGAAGAGACAATCAAAGCCCTACAAATGATATCAATTTGTGCATCCATGGTCCACAAGAAGGTTGGAACATCAAGGCTACAGCCTAGGAAGAGCAAGAAGTCAAAGGAAGCCTCCACTAACATTGTAAATACCTACAATCCTCAGCTCAGATTAGTCAATGCCCAGCACCATTTTGAGGTAACTTGAACCATTTCTATCATTTCTAAGCATTCTCTTACTTTTCCATAGCATAGATAGAAAGATTTAATAATTTTCTTCAAAGTATTAAATTGGGCTACCTTCATTTCTATGAATTTTTTGTGCCTAAAATTCTCATCAGAGAATTTTGTTGTAACATTGTTATTACAAATGCTTTTGTTTGGACCTTCACTACCATGGTTGGGTTTACTAATTGATGTGTCTTCTCAAGTTGTTAATGCCTTACCTGGGATTTCTAGTTTTAATGTGTTTTGAGTTACCATTCATTCCATGAGTGACATTTTTATGAATGGTGTGATTCCAGTTTTCCAAATGAATTTTGTAATGCATTGTTTGAGGAGTCAGTGTCTCTCCATAGTGGGATAATTTATAGAAGGTAGATGGCACTAGATGCTTCCATCCTATTACTCATTTTTTTGTATAAAATCATTATAAAAGGGGGAAGCTATAACTATTTTTTTCTTGCCCGGTTGTTTGTTTTGTACTGCCTTCTTACAGGACAACCATTGTACTTGGGTCATACTCTCTATTGTGACATGTTGGGTTTGTTCATCAAGGAGTGAATCCTTAGGCACCCTCACCCCATTAGCTTGTTGATTAGATAGAGGGGTGTGACCATTCCTAATATACCTTTGCTTAAAGGCAAGAGGAGCCTCAGTGAGTATGCAGAGAATAGGAGCTCCACCCATGTTGAGGAAGTAGAAACCAATACCAATCCTTCAAAGTCCTAAAAGAAGAAACTTTCATCAACATCTCGAGTCTCTCCTTAGTTGAGAAAGCCAAAATCAGCTAGCAGTTAGGTGAGATTTTCATTGAACAAGATACTTTGACCATTTGCTTATATCTTAGGGATGATTGGTACGAATCTCTCTTACCTCCATAAGAGAATGAATGTAGTTATTGTACCTCTTCCTCTTAATGGAAAATAATTTGAGGAGATCATCACTCCTCCCATTTTAGATAGTGAGGAGGACATTTCTACCCCACCTAGACATTCAATAGCAATTGGGCCTTCTTGGGCCTATGACTTAGGAAATGCCTTTGATTTAAACAAGTCTGATGCATCATTGACACGTCTAGGAGGATCTTCCTGATATCATGTAGCTAGGGCCCAGCTCCTATCCTCAAGATGGTGCTTTGATGAATTTTGAGTAGTAGGCTATGGAGGGCATCTTTGAAAGTTTGTCCCAATGGGGGCATGATGATCCCATCACCTATTAGAGGAAGGATGCTTCCTCATCCTCTTAGCTAGCTCCATCTTAGCAGGATCCACAAGCTTCATCTCAATTTTGAGTGAAGCTTCATCTATGGAGAGCTCTTGTTGTGGTACCATCTTTGGATGATGATGTTGAATAGCATGTCTTCAATGCCAGTACCAGTAATGATGATGATGAGGAGGAAAGTTATAGACCTTATCATTGAATAGTTTCTTTAGATGAGTACTTGGAAGATGCCACAAAGGTTAGAGATTATACTCCTTTTTGAAATGTCCAAAAAGGGGAAGATAATTTAGTTTTTGATGATGTACACATATGTGGTTTTTGCTATGGACTTGCACATATGTGATTTTTGTTCATGTTGAAGATATTTTAGTGGTTGTATGTGTTTTGGACAATTTGTGAATAGTTTATGGATAGATTATGCTTCTATATCATTTTATATTTCATGTGATCTCTACCCTATGCCTTGAGCTTTAGAGCCATTATCCTAGTTATAACCTTGGCTACCACTAAAATTTATATGTCTTAACATTTTTATTGGTTACTGTTATTTACATTGTTTATCAACTCACCCATTTTCTTAATTTTTGGACATCACCAAAAAGGGGAAGATTTTTGACCCTTTTGTATGTCAAAACCTTAAGGAAAATGAAGAACATAAAATGTTTGTGAAATATGATGATTTTGCAAGGCATGAATGAGCACTCAAGAAATGAGATCTACAAAGAGATGTCAAAGTAGAGGCTACATGGAAAAGATGAGAGAATGGATAAGCATGGATACAAATAAAGGCTATGAGTCAAATGAAGATGCTTTAAAAATTAGAAAGAAGCTGATGAGACGCGATATAGCATCCCATACAATATCGCGTATGCGATATCACGTCATCCCTTGCGATATCAGGTATGTGATATCACGGTCCACCGCCAAGTCTATAAATAAGAGGCGACTCTCCCTTGTTTCCTCATCCTAGGCTAGAAGTAGGGAAACTCTGGCAGTTTGATCACTCCAGAGATAGAATATTTTCCATGTGCCCGTAGTAGGAGTCCTAAAGTGAATGGATCTTTATTCGACAAACATTGTACCTAAACACAAGTTGTGTATGGCAATAAAGATGAACTTCCTGGATAAACCTTGCAGTGCATGGAATAGGATTTTATTTAATGTTATTTACTACTTTCTCTTAGTAATGCGGAATGAGTACGACTTGATTACGAGCATCTAAGGATGTGTACGGATAGTCAATGAATCGGCTGCTCATCACAACGTAGTATGAGTACGACTTGATTATGAGCATATAAGTGTGACTACTTGGTAACCTAGTGGCATATCTAGGATTTGCGCTTAGTAATCCCAGTGGTAGTCATGCACCAAGATGTGTACGGTTAGTCAAGGAATCAGCTGCTCATTGCACTTAGGCTAGATTAGATTCTCTCAACCCTTTCCTCCTAGTTAAGTTCCTTAGTACAACCACTTCGAGCACATGCATTACGCATGGTGATCTTAGCAATGATTAGCATTTGGTAGCTGTGGTTGCATTTGTTTAGGGTGTGTACGGTAAGTGGGAATGGATGCTGACGCTAGGTAATTTAGACTTAGTTCATTAGTTAGAGTTAGTTAGTTTCTCCAACCATTCACCTCGATAGCATAGGAGATAAAACATAAAAGACCATAAAAATCATATACCTCGGACTTACTTAACCATACACTGTGACAACCACAAGTCTGGGAAGACAACGAATGATTAACCCCAAGTGTTCCATGGGGCGTGTAGGCACTTAGTCTATGGAGTTTGACCGAATTGCTTGTGCTATGCTCATTTTGTATGGTTGAGTGTAGGGGTACCTCGCCACTCATCAGAAGCCTAATTAACAAGAGAAAGCCTCACGAGCCAGAGTTTAAGAATTTAAGCAAACGTCTTTTAGAAACAATAAACACCTTCACCCTTAAGTAGATGTCCCTCGAGAGATATCCCATTTCAGAAAGAGACATCTCCCCAAAATTGAGGCAAATCTTAGGTAGACGTTCCAACTTTGAAAGAGACATCTGCACTATCTATTAAGTAGCCATTGCACAAATTTTGAGGTGTTTTTGAAAGCTTCAATGATATAAGAAGACTTCAAATCTTTAAGTATTATGAAAGCATTATCAACATCAAAGCCATCATTGTCTATCTTATGCTATTGTACTTGTGTACTTGAATTTTCACATCATTTGTTAGATTTGTTGTGGAATTTTTCTTGATTGTACAAGGAATTTTTAAATTGAGTTACACTCTCTCCTTGATGATTTCTTGCAAGAATCAAGAAAGCATCATCATTGAGCTTGTTAGGATCTTATGGGATTGAGTGTTTGCACAACATCAAAACTAATGTTCCAAATAGGAATGTCAGTGGGTCCTCTGCAAAGCAGGCTCATGCCCTTAATGCCCTGACAATCCCACATTCAAAAGAGTCCGTAGGCTCTGGGAATGTCCTTTGGAATAAGAGTGAAAGTCTTAACCGTAAGAATTTACCAAAAAGAAAACAATGCATCAACCAAAATATACACTAATGATACAACCGGCAATGAGGTGAACAATGGAGAGAAGGATGGGAAGAAGAGAAGTGGAATGGAATCCCAAGAACAAGGTGGTGTATAGCCCC
>MNCI01014982.1:207850-225587 GCA_015680685.1 Gnetum montanum | reverse complement strand
ACAACTTATGTTCAGGTTACAAAGTTGCTCGAATAAAGAGTTGTTCACTCTAGGACTCCTACTGCGGGCACATGGGAAATTAATCTAACTCTGGAGTGTTCAAACTGCCAGAGCTTTGCTACTTCTAACCAGGATTGGGAAATGAAGAGAGTGCCACCTCTTATTTATAGATATGGCGGTGGACCACGATATCGCGTACGTGATATCGCAGGGGAAGACGCGATATCGTGTACGCGATATCGCGGCGGCCGTGATATCGCATACGCGATATCGCAGCACTATGCATGTCACGTCTCATCATTGATGATTGAGATTTGAAGATGAATTTTATTTTCTTCTGCTTATGAATTTTTATATTTTTTTTATCTAAAGAGTGAAAACTTCATTTTCTTGATCTTTAAAAACATAATCCTCTTGGTACTATTTCTTTAATGATATCATCTTTTAATTTAATACATACCAAACCTTATCAACTACATTGGCATGATCTATTAAAGTCTTCTTGGTTCTTATGTTTTATACATAAGGACTTTAATAGTAATAGAATATTAAGTCTTACATTCAACATTCTTTGAATCCTTCTAACATTGAAGATTTATGTTGACTTCCTCTACATAAATATGCTTATGGTATTCACCTTCCAATTTACTCAAAACATTCAATATAACTGTAATTTAAGCCATTAACCTCTAGTAGAGATTACCCATGACATACATATGTATCCTTTCATAAGTTTACCATGCTAGTTATTCTACTAGATTCATTAATTGATCATATATGTTGAAATCATGATTTGAACACTGATTAAGTATGCACTTATATCATTCTATGTCCACATCCAATGATTCATTAATATCCTACTTCCATCTTGCTATATTCTTTTTAAGATTTGCAACTTGAGCATAATATTGAAACCTAACATTAAAATCTTTTAATATTTCTACCCAAGAGGAGATGAAATTAGGTGAAAGTGCATGATACCATGTTTTAGCCTTATCAAGGAGTGTATTAAAGAAAATATAAGATTACAACCACTTACTATTTAACCCTTCTATTCTACAAGTAATGATAAATGTTTGAATATGAAGTTGTACAGCATCATTGAAATACGTACTAAATGTGAAAATAGTAGCCACATCAACCTTTTTAATTCTTCTCTTCTCAATGTTGTCATATGTAATGTAAAGTACTTCATGAATTTAACCCTAGTACATCCATAGAATGAAAGAATTTCAGTTAGCAAATAAATTACTTGGTTATCTTGAATTCATAAAGAATTAGTTGATAAAATTTGTATTTTTAAAATTCTTATGAAGTTTTCTAAAATTTTAAAAAATGAAGTACTAAAAAATATATCTATAAGCTAAGGTTATGTTATGTTCTTTTTAATCTATGAAAAATTACACCAATTCTGGTAGTGGAAATTTGAGAGATGATAACTCAAATGTCATGTTTTTGATGCTAAAATTTTAAGTGAAATTTTTCAAAGATATTATCTTTTAAATAAATCTAATTTCACATCCAATTATTATGAAATGTGGAATAAATAATCTAACCACTGACTATCATTCATTCTGATAAAAATTTGACATTCAAGAGATCTGCCAAATCATAGAGATAATTTTTTCAAAACTAAATTTTAGTTTCATGTAGCCACATAATCTATCTTTCTAATAAATTGATAATCATTAAAGAAGGTTGTGCAATGACTAAGATATGATCAAATAAGGGAATATCCCTAATTCTAACTATTCAACTTCCAAGATTGAGTATATAATGATGAATGTTAATAAATTGATGAAAGATTGATGAATTGATAATGAGATAGTAAAATTCTTGATAAAATTATATTGATGATTCAATGATACATATTTCTAAGAGATGCCTTGGATATATATATGTGATAAGTGGGACAAAGTTTACTACAAATAATATAATATAGCCCCAATGTCAAAAACAACTTCTAAATTAAATATATATATATGGATTGGGATCAAAATAACATTACAACTATCCATAGATCTAGAAATTTCCTATATTTTATTAAAATAAACTCCTATTGTATAATAAAAATAAGAAATTATTGTCTCCTAATTTAAAAATCTAACAATTCCTCCTTAAAGTGAAAGGCAATCTTTATTTTTCATCTTTGCTTTTTCTTTTCTTTATCATGCTTTGAATTTCTATAGATTTATTGAAGCACTTTATCTTTTGAGGAAAACTATTTTTTGTTAGTAAGTCAGCAAGTTGGTCTTTTGAAATAATGTGAATGGCTTTGATGATTCCTTCTTTTACTTCTTACTTGATGAAATAGTATTTGATGTCACTTTGTTTGGATTTTTTTGTAATGCACATAATCCCCAAATAGTTGAACTATTTTTGTATTGTCACAATAAAAAAATTTAGGAAGATCAACTTTGAATCCTAAGTGTGAGAGAAGTATATTTAGTCAAAGTATGTATTGGAGGCATTCAACCATGGTAATAAATTTTTCTTTATAAGTGGGATAAGTTGATTGATGACTACTTCTTTGATTTCTACTATATTGGAATTTTTCATGATTTATGATAGCTTCTAATGTGGATTTTCCTTCATTATTATCTCCTATTCAATCAGCATCTAAATATGCATGAAGCTAATTATCTTCCTTACTAAATATGATCCCAAAGTTGTAGGTTCATTTTACATACTTAAGGAGATTCACAAGTTCTTACATATGAGATTGTCTTGGATCTTGCATGAATCTAGATAAGTATGATATTGCATATTCTAAATCAAATTTGGTATGACAAAGAAACCAAAGTGATCCAATCATGATTTTATACATGGTCACATCTGTAAGTGTTGTCTTATCTTTACTAAACTTTAAATTGTACAACAAAGGACAATTGACTAGATTCTTATTCTTTATATTGAATTTTTCAATGATGAATTTGCATATTTGGTTTGATGAATATTCTTTCTCTTTTTATCTTGATACACTTCAATTTCTAGAAAATATTTTAGTTCTCCAAGATCCTTCATTTCAAATTTAGTTTTTATGTCATTCTTGAAATCCTTTGGTAACCTTTTATTAGTGGTAATAAATATATTTTCATCTACATATAGTGATATGATGATGAATTCATCTCCTTTCCTGAAATATAGTTTTGGTTTAAATATGCAATTTTGATAATTATTTTTGGTGAGATAGTCATTAATTCTATAGAACTAGATCCTAGATGCTTGATTTAGATGCTATATAGCTTTGTTGAGTTTGCACACTTTGTTTTTATTTCCTTTGATAATATAACCTTTATGTTGGTATATGTATACTTCTTCTTTGATGTATCTATTTAGAAATGTTGAGTTGACATTCATTTGTTGAACCTTTAGATCTTTATTTGCTACTATAAAGAGAATGATCTTGATGGTTTCAAATCTAGATGCTAGTGCAAAGCTTTCTTCATAATTAATATGTTTCTTTTGTTTGAATCCTCTTGCCACAACTCTTTCTTTGTGTGTTATGGCTTCTAAGTTCTCATTATACATTATTTTATACATTCAATTATAATCAATAATATTTTTATCTTTTGGTTTATCTACTAATTCCCATGTGTTATTTCTTAGGATGTCATTATACTCTTTGTCCATGGCTTCTTTCCAAACTTTTAATTTTATGGCTTCATTGCCACTAGTTGTTTTACTTGACAATGCGTAATATGTCATATTTGTAATATTGTAATATCTTGTAGTTCTTCTTTCAAAATTTATGTTTAGAGTTTGAGTGTGAAGATGGTCTCTTTAAATCCAAGGTTCTAAACTTTGATATGTAGATAATTTTTCTTGTTATTTGAAAAAGTCACTTGTATCCAAATTTATCTCATTAAATATTACATCTCTTAAAACATGTCATTTTTTTATTCATTGGTTCATAGCATCTATATCCACTAGTGTGAGGATCCAAATCAAGAAAGATGCATTTCTTTCCTCTATCTTCAAGTTTTTCATGAATTTTTTTAGTATCTTTAAATAGCAATGACATATAAGTATTCTCATATGACTTAAGTTAGTAATTTTATTTTATAGAAATTCATATGAAGATCTATCTTCATTACTTTTGATGATGATTCAATTAGAAATGTAATAAATGGTTATGATGGTCATACTCCAATATTGGTTAGGTAGTGAGACATATTTTAGTAAGTGCCTAATCATCTCTTGTATGATTCTATTCTTTCTTTTAAGTCGTCCATTTGATTGTGGGCTATATCCACGTGGTTTGATGAAAGATGCCATTTTCTTTATAGAACTTGTCAAATTCTTTATTTATAAATTCAGATCCTTTGTTTAATTTGATGGCCTTAATCGTAACATTCTTGGAGTTTTTAATTAGTTTATAGAAATTTTTAAAGTGGTTTATGGCTTCATTATTTTGCTTCTAACTTTTGATCATCTGCTATGATCATGAAATAATTTGCTTCTCATATTGAAATAGTGGGCATTGGCCCAACAAGATCTATGTACAAAAGATCAAATAGTTTTTCCTTCTTTATCATGTAAAATTTGTGAGGAAAATTGGTTTGCTTTTCTTGTAGACAAGTCCCAAATTTTTCTTGAGGAATATCTAAAATTTTTATTCTTGTACCTTTTTCATGTTTGATCATTCATTCAATTTTGTGATAAGAGATATGACCAAGCCTTCCATGATAAAGTTTGGATTTTTTGAAATCCTCATGATCCTTTTCCTTAACTTCATCTTTGTTTGGGATTTGATTGGCTTCTATTGTAATTACATGCTTTTCTTAACTAGGATAATTACTTATGGTGTCTCCTTTATCACTGAGATGGTTACATTCAATGCAATTTTTTTTATTCAAGGCTTTGATTTTTAAAATTTCTCCAACATTGTGTTTGTTGATAATGCAAAAATTAATCTTAAAACTAAAACTATTTTCTTCATTATAGATGTGTCTAATACATTGGAAATGATGATGCTTTTTGCATTTTTTAATTTAACTATAGAATCTATGCATTGGAAGTGATAACATTTTATGCATTAGAAATGGTGAAATTTTATGCATTATTTAACTTATGCATGGGAAATGACTGGGAACATAATATTTAATTTAATCATTGAAAAATTTTATGAAATGATTGAGATATGATCAAAATAGTGAATATCCTCAATTCTAACTATTCAACTTTCAAGATTGAGTAAATAATAATGAATAATATTGATGAATGTTGATGAATTGGTAATGAGATGGTCAAATTTTTTCTAAAATTATATTATAATTCCATGATATAAAATTGTAAGAGATGCCTTGGATATATATGAAAAGTGGGCTAAATGTTGGAAAAAAGAGGATACAACACCATGAACTAGCTTGTGTAGTATTTTTCCACTTGTGTGTTAAAAGTTGGATATAAACTAATAGAGTAGATAGCGGAAGTAAAGTACAAAATAACAACACCCAATAACACAAATATTTATGTGGCTCACTGATGGGATGCAATATTGTGTACGCGATATCGCAGCCCGTTGCCAGTTCTATAAATAAGAGGTGGCTCTCCCTTGTTTCATCATCTAGATCTAGACCCTTAGCGAAACTCTGGTAATTTTACCATTCCAGAGATAGAATAATTTCCATGTGCCTGCAGTAGGAGTCTCAAAGTGAACGAATCTTTATTCAAGCAAATTGTACCTAAGCACACATTTGTGTATGAAAATAAAGATGAACTTTCTGATAAACCTTGCAGTGCATGGACTAAGCTAATTAGGATTTAATTAATGTTAAATGCTTAAATGCTTTTTTAGATAATTAATCTCTCTCAACCCTCAACTCCTAGTTAAGTGCATTCAGTACGACTGCTTCGAGCATGTGTGCTATGCTTGGTAACCTAGTAACGAATAGCATTTGGTAATCCCAGTAACGTTGCATTGGTTCAGGGTGTGTACGGTAAGTGGGAACAGATACTGATGCTAGGACGATTAAAGCTTAGTTAGTGAAAGTCAGTTACTTAGTCTCTTCACCCTTTCCTCTCTTAGTATAGGCGATAAAATAAATAAAAGTTATAAAATCCATATACCTCAAACTTACTTAACCATACAACCGTGACAATACAAGTAAGTCTGGGAAGAAAATGATTGATTAACCTTAAGTGTTCCATAAGGCGCGTAAGCACTTAGTCCTTAGAGTTTGACTAGATTGTGCGTGAGACGCTCGTATTCGTATGGTTGAGTGCAGGGGTACCTCACCACTCATCATTGGCACCATTGCTAGGAACTTAGTTGTTTGTGCGCTACATAGAACATAGGAAATCATTTACATTGTTGGGAGCTAAAACGAACCCTTAGGGTTAATCAAGATAAAAAATAACATAACGGTAATAGCACACCGAGTAAAACAAACATGTCTTCTTCTCCACACAAAAGCACTTCATCGCCTAGGACCAACACTAGAGACAGTCGGCAGCACCACACAAATAACCAAGAATTGCTAGTTCCTCAACAATTCAGTGTGGTATATATTCATCATGATGAATATATACCCAACTTTACCTTTGTCTTCCATCAAGATGAGCAATTGCATTGGAGAGACTTGGAGGATAACATAGTGTTTCCTCTAGACAGAGCTACCCCCAACATGCTCCTTTGTGCCCTTGCACGAATTGGCATGTCATAATTATACGTTGAGTACATTGCACTCAATTACAACATAAGGGACTACCATCCCATAGAAGTGCAATGTCAATGGGACTCGTGGTAGGAGAGTTATCACACATCATTGAAGGAAAAAGGACCGCATAATGCTTCGCCTATCATAAGAGAAATTAAGGGTGGTGAACCTATCTCACTAGGTTCTCCACAAAAAGATGTTCCCCCTTCTAATGATAGTGAGGAGGTGGTGTATTAGAACCTTTGCTCGATGATACACAACCCTAGTTCTGATTCCCGTAAACACCAAGTGTTTAATGAGGGAACACAGACACAAGATAAATGCGAGCATTCTAATCGTCATCACAATCAGGGTCGAGATCATTGAAGGGAAGGTAGTAAACATCATCATGGCGATGGTTCTCCTTTCTCTTCCCCTTCATCACAACATTCACCCTCTCCTTCCACATCTGGACATAGTCACAAAGAGCCCAACTGTGAGGATAAGGGTAAGGGTAAGCAAAATGAGAACCCTCGACGAGAGAGTCGAGAGCGAGGACGAGGGCACTCTAGGGAATCAAGGCATGGAAGAAGGGAAAGTAGGGAACCATGTAAACACCACAGACACCATGAGAGAGACGACCATGATGAACCCCTACTTGCAGCCCGAAGCATGTTAGATATTACGTAGGCCGTTAGAATACCTACAAGGCCCCAAAAAGATAGTCAGATCAAGAGACTAGACAAGAATAATATCTCACAATTTGAGGGGGGATACAACGCTAATCCGCAGAACCACTTACAAGCATTTCACGATGCTTGTGCCTTGCAGAATATTTAAAATGAGTGGCAAAAGTTAAAGTTGTTCCCAAGGACATTCATAAAAGAAGCAGAAAGCTGGTACTAGTCCTTAGAACCGGAAACCATTAGGAGGTGGAGTATGATGCTAGAAATGTTTAATGATAAATATCAAACATACTCCTGAGTGTCCAACTTACGAAAATAGATCCAAGGATGGAAGCAGGGAACTCATGAATCCTTGGATGCTACCATGGGCTGATATTATGCATTGTTACATTGTTACCTGGGTCATGGTTACGCACAACGAGATCAACTACGCCATCTCGTAGATGGGCTAAGACATGAAACTAGGAGAACTCTTGGGACATATGCCCAAGGGAGATTATATGAACTTAGATCCCATGAGGTTCATAGATTGTTGGAGTAGGTAGCTAAGGAAGAAGGAGAGCTATGTAAGAGAGAAAGTGTGGAAGAGTATAATTGTGATTCGTCCCTCCGAAAGAGGGGAGTGAGATTCTGGGAGGAGGAGGATGGGTCACCACTCAAAGAGTTGGTGAGTAGGAAAACCTTGTCACTTCAGAAATTAACAAGAGAAGTATCAACTAAGGTAGATCAAATGTGGGACTCCTTAGATAGTAGATTTAAAATTGTTTTAAAAATCGTAGAGGAGTCTAAGGAGCGAAGTAGTGACCATGATAAGAAAAAGAGGAGAGATTCAGATCATGCACATAACAAAGGCAAGGGTAAATTAGCTATCATTGAAGAGGTTGTGGATTTAGATATAGATAATGATGGTGGATGTGAAATATGCCAATATGACCATCCTAAGGGATGTTGCCTGATAATCTCACATCTGCAAGAGTCTGGGATGTATGCACTCAACCCAAGACTTAACAAACGGCAAGCACCCCATCGGTTACCTTATCCCTAAGGTAACCCAAGGTAGTTCCACCAACCGTTAACATATTATCCAAGCGGAACTCTACCACAACCTATGGAGCAACACCAATAGTGGAAATACCCATAGTCAAGGGGGATGCCACCGCCAAGGCAATAATACCCTTACCGACAATCAGATCCATATGGCTACTACGTGCAGCAGCCAATCTCTCCAAGTGAATCTGTTGATCATGCAACCCCACAACGTCACTACCAAGCTCAAGAGTATTATAAGACTCCTTCTCCTAGGAGAGACACACCACATGCATACCATCCTCTAAATTCATCTGTCACTCTTACACCGATAGCTCCACTACGACCTGCTCCTGTGATGTAAGGGGAAGTTCCCACTCAACTATAGTAACACACTGCTATGAGAGCTATAAACCTTCAACCTACTACTGGTTCTAAGAACCATACAAAGAGAAGACCTTTCTTTAGAACCAAAAGCCCAAACAAGCTCTCACAACCACAAGTGTTTGAGCCTCTAAATGCTCCTCCATCAAATAAGGCTTCGGAGCTCCCTTCAAACCAACAACAGAGCTCAACGCATACGGTTATGTTAACACATACCATCACTAACTGGATAAATGTGGGCCACCTTCCCAAGAAACTCTCTGATCCCAGAAGTCCCTGAATCTACCTCCAAGTCACTGGGAATGAACCACGTAAATCTCTTCTTGACTCAGGTTCCGGAGTCAACTTGATATAGTAAGAAATGTATAAAGCCTAGAACCTCGCCTCCACTAAAGAAGAGAAATATTTACTTAGAGTGGGCTGACCAGTCCATCAATATTCCCTTGGGATTGGTGGAGGACATCGTTACCACTGTGTGTGGTTGGTCATACTCAGTTGATTTCCTAGTGATACAAGTCAACAATGACAAGGGAGACTTCCCAATAATGATGGGAAGGGCATGGCTGAGTACCGTGAACGCATGCCTAGGAATCCATGATCTTTCCTTGGAAATATCTAAGGAAAACACTTATGGAAAGATTGAGAAGAAGAAGGTTCCATGCATCACATACAATGATACAGAGGGTGATAGCGTACAAGATCATTCAACATCTCCTACATGCAACCAGTGTGCCTAGGAAGTTAACATACAAAAGTGCCTGTATGTAGCAACCACACAACAAGAGAGCACTTAGTGATTGATAGCTAATCAAGAGAGCAACCCACCAATATGCATGGAACTAGCTGGGGGACCAACTTGTGCCCATGAAGAAAGCATAGATGCACTAGAGCAAGAGTGTAGCCAACTTCCAACCCTTAATCTAAAACCACCAATTGAGGGAAGTTGGAAACTCTTAGAAAATCCAAATGGGTACTCAGATAGGAGAATACTAGTCTGTGTGCAACCGACCAACCCTTATCATGAACCTAGAATGGTCTATGCACATAGCACATTTGAGACAGGATGATCTCGCTCACTATTTCAGATCTCTCCTTTTCAATTCAGTCATGAGGGAGATGGCCACCTATGCTAATCATTTGAGGCCCTTAGTTCTTTTTAAATTTTTTTTTACACATTTTTTTTACAAACTTTCTTTAACTTTTCTTATTTTTGTTTTACAACATCATTTATAATTTTTTATTTCTTTGTGTGTTTGATTATTTTGTTTGATTCGTCACCTACTAAGTGCTCCAAAGATGGTATGAACTGTATTTTATTGATTGCTAATGTTTGGTTTTTACCTTTAAGTTATGATGTTGATACTAAGATATGGTTCTTTTGATATAATAGGCAATGAGTCCACATCACCCACTCATCCATAAATCTCTATGATCTCTCTTGGTTTGGAAATGTACAGTTCATTTTCTAAACAATAAGAACTATCAATGTATTGGTGACTGGGTATTTCTCAAAGCAAAGAAAGACTCAAGGATTGAAAAGGGTGTGACTTCAAGGGGATTTGATGCACTTGTGTTGGCCATTCTCTTGGGTGCTTGGATGTTTTCTTCTTGAGTTTTTCTTACTATTCCGATGTTGCCGCAACATTGGGAAGCTGAGCTAAAAATAATAAGTCTTTGCATGGTGTGGTTCTCATGCAAAAAATAAAAAATAAAAAAGAAAAAAGAAAAAAAAATAGTGAGAATTCAAAGCACACCCCTTAGACAAAATTATCATTTGGGCTACAAGAACTGGTTATGGAACTCAAATAAACATGTTCCCTCTAACTAAGGCCCTTCTCGCTTCCTACTTTCTCTTCTTTTGTTTCGTTGGAATGGTGGTGGCTCTATGGTGAAGGCATTCTTGTTACTTCAAGTGGATGGATGGGCTGAATGTATTAATGCAAAGTCATTGAATGTGGTTTTTTTGAGGCCAGATTTGGAATGGGATCTACTAAGTCACATTAACCATTAATACACAAGGGGTTGTACACCACCTTGTTCTTGAGATTCCATTCCATTCTTTTCTTTCTATCCTTCTTTCCCCATTTATTACCTCATTGCTGGTTGTATTAGTAGTCTATATTTCAGTGGATGCATTGTTTTCTTTTTGGTAAACTCTTGTGGTTAAGACTTTAACTCTTACTTCCAAATGACATTTCAAGAGCCTATGGACTCTTTGAATGTGGGATTGTTAGGGCATTAAGGGCATGAGCCTGCTTTGGGGAGGATACACTGGCATTCCTATTTGGTGCATCTATTAATTTATTTCCTTTAAACATTTCCGTAATCACAAATTATTTTATTCATTTCCATCTTTGACATCCATTTTATTGGTGTGACTGTTGTTTCTTTTTCTCCATCTTTCTTATTCCTTACCTTTTTCCATTCTATCGCTACCGGAGGTTTGCTCTCAGTCATGGGGGTCCTGGTCCAATTTTTTCGATTTTCTCCTAACCCCTACACCTCAGGTAGTCACCAGTATTATATCTTCAGATCCATATCAGCCATAGCACAACTCAGCCAATGGATCTTACACTGAAGCAAGGTATCAATTGCATTATAATTCATTTACCCTTGCTAATATAAGAATTGTGTTGTGTGTGTAGATGACAATCATACAATAATGGATTGGATCTGGAGAGAACACTTGGAATGCACTGGTGCTGAAGCAGTTATGCAAGGAATAGGATTGATGATGTGATTATGGATGGACAACGAAAGGTGCAATCTTGGCGTTGGCAGTAGCCGACTTCTTCTTTTCTCTCTTTCTTCTCTCTTCTCTTTCAGCTGCCAAATAAGGCTAGATGTCAATTATGTATAGTGTTCACTCTTGTTGTCATGAACACTAGATTTTGCCATGTATTGTAATGATGATCCATTCACATGTCATCCCATTCACCATTAGTTCCATTCAAATCAAGAATCCCATAGCTTCCCAATATCTTGGAAGGAACTCAAGGATGAGTTTTTATTCAATCATGGGGGTATGATGGCACGTGATATTGCATAGGCCATGATATCGCGTATGCGATATCGCATCATTCCTTGCGATATCACATACATGATATTGTAGCCCATCGCCAGTTCTATAAATAAGAGGCGGCTCTCCCTTGTTTCATCATTTAGATCTAGACCCTTAGTGAAACTCTAGCAATTTTACCATTCCAGAGATAGAATAATTTCCATGTGCCTGCAGTAGGAGTCTCAAAGTGAACGGATCTTTATTTGAGAAAATTGTACCTGAGCACACATTTGTGTATGGAAATAAAGATGAACTTTTTGATAAACCTTGCAGTGCATGGACTAAGCTAATTAAGATTTAATTAATGTTAAATGCTTAAATGCTTTCTTAGATAATTAATCTCTCTCAACCCTCAACTCCTAGTTAAGTGCATTCAGTACGACTACTTCGAGCACGTGTGCTATGCTTGGTAACCTAGTAACGAATAGCATTTGGTAATCCCAATAACATTGTACTAGTTCAGGGTGTGTATGGTTAGTGGGAATGGATACTGATGCTAGGAGGATTAAAGCTTAGTTAGTGAAAGTTAATTACTTAGTCTCTTCACCCTTTCCTCTCTTAGCATAGGCAATAAAAAGGTAAAAGTTATAAAAATCATATACCTCAGACTTACTTAACCATACAACCATGAAAATACAAGTAAGTCTAGGAAGAAAATGATTGACTAACCCTAAGTGTTCCATAAGGCATGTAAGTACTTAGTCCTTGGAGTTTGACTGGATTGCATGTGAGACGCTCGTATTCCTATGGTTGAGTGTAGGGGTACCTCGCCACTCATCATTCACCATGGGCCAAAATATAAATAAATATTCTTCTACTAATAAATGGTAGGAATACAAAAATGTCTCTCTAGTCAATTACTAGAGGTATACAAAATTAACACACACCCTCAAGAAAAAAATCTCACATCCCTCTAGGAAAAATTCCTAGAAATCCAAGCTCACAAGGCTTATTTGTGTGTCTCTCCATTTGACCTCTCTTTCTCTTTGATCATTGGCTTCTCATCTACCTCTTCTTTCATTTTCCATTTCACTTGGATTTATAGTCGAGGAAAATGCCTTATGCTGCCTAGCTTAGGTAGCCTTTGTTGAGGGCTGCCTAACTTAGCAACCAACCTGGGCAGCTAATTTTCATCCTTTTATGTACTAATATTAATGTGATGGGGGATTCATGTTAGAGGGACCCACACACATCAATCTCCCCCTCCCAACTACATGAAGGGCTTAGCCATTCTAGCAATTTCTCGACAAATCTCAATCTTGTTCTTGGATATGTTTTTGTCATCATATTCGAATCATTTTTACTTGTGTGAATCTTCTCTAATTCCAATTGCTTTGAATTTAATGCATCTTGTATCTAGTGATACCTCACATAAATATTCTTTGAACTTGAATGAAAAAAGGAATTTTTACTAAGATGTATAACACTTTGACTATCATAGTATAAGATATACTTATCTTGCTTACACTCGAGCTCCTATAGAAATTTCTTCATCTATTGTAATTCCTTGCTAGCTTCAGTAGTTGCAATGAAATATTCTTCTATTATTGAAAGTGCAACACATTTTTTCAACTTTAAGTGCCAAGACACAACTCCCCTTACTAAGTTTATCAAATAACCTAAGATGGATTTTCTAGAGTTTACATCTCCATCCATATTAGCATTAGAATAGCCCTCTAGTTCAAGCTTTCTACTTTCAAAAAAAAGTGAGAGTTTGGAAGTTCCTTGAAGATACTTGAGAATCCATTTAACTACAGCCCAATGCTCTCCTCCTAGTTTGAAGAGAAATCTAGTCACAACACAAACTGCATAAGCAATGTCTGGTCTTGTGCAAACCATAGCATACATCAAACTTCCTAATGCTGAAGCATAACGAATCTTTCCCATTTCTTCCTTCTCATTCTCTATGGAAGGCCACTACTCCTTGCTCAACTTGAAGTGATTAGCAAGTAGTAAAGTTATTGGTTTAGCTTGGTTCATGTGGAACCTCTCCAGTACTTTCTCAATGTATTTCTCTTATGATAGCCATACTTTCCTAGAACTTCTATCCTGGTAAATGCTCATACCAAAGTTTTGCTTAGTTGGATCCAAATATTTCATAGCAAAACATTTGCTAATATCCTTATTCAAATTTTTGATCTTCTAGACATCCTTGCCAAAAAACATATCATCTACATAAAGTAGGAGGATAAGGAAGTTTCCATCTGCAAATTTCTTCACAAACACATAATGATCTATAGTAGTCTTGTTATAGTCATGCTCTATCATGATAGACTCAAACTTCTTATACCATTTCTAAGGTGCTTTCTTTGATCCATACAAACTATTTTTTAGTTTGCACATCATGTTTTCTTTTTCTTTGACTTTGAACCCATTTGATTGCTCCATATAGATCTCTTCCTCCAAATCACCATGGAGAAAGGCAGTCTTCACATCCATTTGCTTAACCTCCAAGTTTAGACTTGTAGCTAAACTCAAAAGCATTTTGATGGATGTCATCTTCACCATTTGTGCGAAGATTTCTTCAAAGTCAATGCCTTGCTTTTGATTAAAGTCTTTCACAACCAACCTCACCTTATACCTTATTTCATTTCCATTAGCCTTTAGCTGGTACACCCACTTGTTCTTCAATGCTTTTCTTTCTTTTGGTAATTCCACCAACTCATATGTGTCATTCTTCTTTAATGATTACATTTGTGATTACATGGCTTTAATCCACTCCTCCTTGTATTTATCTACTAGAGCCTCATCATAACTTTCAAGTTCTTCCTCTTTAGTCAACACCACATACTCATTAGGAGGATACTTTTTGGAAGGATGGTGACTTCTTGTTGATCTCCTCAATGGTACTTCAGCTACATCTTAAATTTGTTGTTGACCACCATTTGTGGGAGCCTAAGTAACTCGTTCATTTCCACCTTGATTTTATGACTTAGGTGAAAGGATAGGATCATGATTTGCCTTATCACTTTGCTTTAGTTTTTGGATCTCCTTGTTAATGTCTTTGATAAACTAATCTTCAAAGTATATACTAGCTTAACTTCTGACTATTTTCTTTGTAATAGGATCAAATAGTCTATAGAAAAACTTATCATTGCCATATCCTAGAAATATGCATTCCCTAGTTTTTCCATCCAGCTTGGATCTCTCATCCTTTAGGATGTGCACAAATGCTCTACAAATGAATACTTTTAGATGATCATAAGAGACATCTTTATTACACCATAATTTCTCTAAAATATCTCCATCTAGATAAACTAAGGGAGAAAGATTGATTAAATTAGCAATTGTCTTCACCACTTCTCCCCAAAAGGTTTTGGGTAACTTTGCAGGTGACTACATGCTCCTGAACATTTCCACAATAGTCTGATTCATCCTTTCAACTAGACCATTGAGCTAAGGAGTCTTCTAGTGTTGGATACCATTATTCTTATAGTACTCAAGGAATGCTCCCAAGTATTCACCTTTGTTGTCTATTCTGATACACTTCAATGTCCTGCCAATTTCTCTTTCTACACTTGGATGGAATTGCTTGAACACATCTACCACCTGGGCTTTCATTATCAATATGTATAACCACAACTTTCTTGAGTGATCATTAATAAATATAATAAAGTAGTATGCCCTGCCAAGTGATCTTATTGGCATAGGACCACAAATATTAGAATGCACTAGATCTAAAACATGCTTACTTCTATGTGGAGGTGAGCTCTTGAAGGTGACTCTATGCTACTTTCCAGCTAAATAATCTATACAACTCTTCAAATGTGTGCCTTTTACCTTTGGAAGTATATTCTTCTTAACTAGGATATCTAGCTCCTTTTGGCGAATGTGGCCAAGCCTTTTATGCCATAGCTCCGTTGTCACTTCATCCTCCACCACATTGATGGTGTCTTTGATGACATGTGCTTGCATCATGTATAGAGAATGTTTCTTCTTTCCTCTAGCTACCACCAAGGAATGCTTGGAGAGTTTTCAATGTCCTTCTTTGAAGTTGTTTTCGTAGCCATCATTATCTAGTTTCATCATAGATATCAAGTTCAGTCTAATATCTTGAACATGTTTAACATTTCTCAAAATTAGTTTGCAACTAGTACTATCCTCAAGAAAACATCTCCAATGCTAACTACTTTTCTTGAATAATCATTTTCCATATTTACTTCACCATAGTCTCCTTGAGTGTAAGATGAGAAGAAGTCTCTTTTGGATGTCACATGAATAGAAGCACCACTATCAATTATCCAATTCATTTCTTGGGTTGCTAAATTGATAATATCAGCATCACTCATGTCTCTAAGGATGTAAGCCTCTTGATTGACAACTAAATCCTAATCTTCATCATTCTCATTTCGTTGATGTTGCTGCTACTGCTCTTGCTTCAGCTTTTTGCAATTCTACTTCATGTGTTCTTTCTTGCCATAGTGATAACACTCAATCTCCTTTTTGGATTTGGACTTGCTTCTATCATTTCCATGATTTTTTGGATCTTTTCTCTAGATCCTTCCCTAGTTTTTTGTAACTAGTGGCTCAAAACTAGAACTTGTGGAGCCTACTGTCTTTCTCAAGAGATTTCTCTTAATTTTTTTGAATGATACAACTCCATTTGGGGCTGATTTTGTTACTAACATTCTAAGTGTCTGCTAACTTTGTGGCAAGGAACCAAGAATTATCAAATGCTATAATTCTTCATCAAAGTTGATCTTCAAATCTGCAAGTTGATTCATAATGCCTTGCATCTCATTGAGGTGGTTAGATATAAGAGTACCTTCTTTATACTTGGTATTCATCAATTTTATTATCAAGTACATTTTATTTCCTCATGTGTTTTTGACATACATCTCCTCTAACTTATTCCATAGACTTTTGGTAGATTTTTTGTGGAGACAAGATGATAAACATTATCATCCACCCAATGGCAAATATACCCTACAACTTTCCTATCCAACATTTGCCACTTCTCATCATCAATTGCTACTGGCTTTGTACCAATGATAAGAGAATAAAACTTTTTACAATATAGAAGATCTTTCATTTTACCCTTTCATGATTGATAATTTTTAGAATTCAAATAAACCATTCTACCAATATTTATATCTATGCTACTAACTCCACTACTGTTGCCAATGTTTCCCATAACAACACATAGAAACACTGACAAATTTTGTAGCAAATTCCATGGCCTATAGTGCCAAGCTACTACATTGTCATTTTGTTGTTTGTGATCTCCAACCTGGTGCTCTAATACTAGTTGTTGAGAAAAAGAGGGCACAACATCACAAATTGGCTTATGTAGTATTTTCCCACTTGTGTGTTAAAAGTAGGATATATACTAATAGAGTAGACAACAAAAGTAAAGTGCAAATAATAACATCTAATAACACAAATATTTACATGGTTCATCATGGATCAAACTTTGAATAAATATTCTTCTACTAATAAATGGTAGGAATACAAAAATGTCTCTATAGTCAATTACTAGAGGTATACAAAATTGATACACACCCTCAAGAAAAAATGTTCTTGGAATAACAAGGAGAAATCTCACACCCCTTTAGAAAAAATTCCTAAAAACCCAAGCTCATAAGGCTTATTTGTGTGTCTCTTCCTTTGGCCTCTCTTTCTCTTTGGTTGTTGACTTCTCATTTGCCTCCTCTTCCATTTTTCATTTCCCATGGATTTATAGTCAAGGGAAATTCCCTATGCTACCTAACTTAGGTAGCCTTTGTTGAGGGTTGCCTAACTTAACAACCAACTTGGGCAGCTAATTTTGGTTGCCTAACTTAGTAGTCAACCTAGGCAGCTAATTTTGGTTGGTTGCCTACCTTAGTATGCAGCCTTCCTTTCCCTCCTTTTATTTATTTATTTATATTAATGTGACATGGGATTCATGTTAGAGGGACCCACACACATCCCTAAAGATAACTACAAATAATACAATA
>MNCI01014982.1:183744-207128 GCA_015680685.1 Gnetum montanum | reverse complement strand
TGCTAGTTATCTAGATTAGTTATATCATACAAGATCTCTGTAACAAAGTATTCATGATATATCTTTTAGAAAAGAAATTAATTTCAACTAAGTCACACACGATTCACAACAATGTCTCTCTCACAAGACTATGACAACGCAACAACTAGTAAGGCAATTCATTGGAGAACCAATGAATTATATGATGATGAAGATAAAGTTTGGAGTACTCAATCTTATGCAGGGGTCTCCTATGTACATAAACGAAGACAACATCATTCCAACTCATAAATTCATAACCTACCTAGTGACGATGAACCCTGCTAGCCACTAAGAGCCTAATGCATATACAAGAGGCTATTCGAATGTCCCATAGGCATTGCAAGGAAAGCCATCACCCAGGCTTGATTTAGATAACTTTTCCAAGTTTTCAGGAGGCTATGATTTAGATCTACAACATCATTTACAAGCCTTCCATGATGCCTGTGTATGGAACATTATTGATAATGGGTGGTAAAAACTTAAGCTCTTTCTTATGACACTCGTTGGCCAAGAAAAAGTATGGTAGAGGTCCTTAAGACAAAAATGAATTCGACGTTGGCTAACAATGGTAGAACTCTTCACTGAAAGATACCAAACCTATGCAAGAGTGTCAGCCTTGAGGAGACAAATCTAAGAGTGGAAACAAACACAACATAAACCCTTGGACATGGCCTTAGAAAGATATTACTCTTTTTTAAACAAATACCTAGGCCATGGGTTCTTCAAGGAAAGGCTAATGTACCACATAATTGATGGGCTTCGTAACAAAATAAGGGAGACCCTAGGGATGTATGCCCTAGGTCAACAATACGAGCTACGGACCCACCAATTCCAAGAGCTTATCAAGCAAGTAGCAAAAGAAGAAGGAGAAATGGCCAAATGGGAGAATGTTGAAAGCTCTCAATAGGACCAAAATCTCAAATTAGCAAAGGTCCATGATCATGAAGAGGAGAAATCAACTCACCTCAAGGAGGTGGAATCATCTTTGCCAATACTACAATCACTAGATGAAATTGAGGCAAAGATCAATAAGATGATGAAATGGATACATGAAAAATGTGGAGAATATGCCAACACTATCAGAGGTAGAACCATGATAAACCAAGAAGTAGAATAGAACATCGTTAGACAATCGCAAAGAAGGGTTGATAAGAATAAGAACTCAACTGCTAATCATACATATCAATGTAACCTTTGCCTGTACAATCACCCCAAAGGTCAATGCCTGATATTGTCATATTTACATGAGCATTGGGGAGGAATATTACATCCAGAGTTTGTACAAAAATACCATGTTCAATCACAGTGGAAAAGCCCTAGTCATGGGGGAGGCTACTGTCAAACTTGTCACACCCTTCCTACCATCCGAACCCAAGTGCTTATTATGTTCAGCATCCTATTTCCCCAACTAGGTCAACATCCTCTATCTCACCACATCGTTATCATTCTCCTAAGTACTATCAACCCATGTCCTCTCCCACAAGATCAACACCTGATGTTCCTTACACTTCTCCTCACCCTCAATATTCTCACCCTTCACCTCCTTCTACATTACCACCAATAGTACTAGCAAGTTTTGCACCATAGCATCAACCCATGAACATTACTTATGTTGCTACTATCAAGCACAGTGGGAATCCTTTACAACATCAAAAGCATCCTTTCTTTAGGTATGACCAAAGAAAGAGATAGCATGATTCTGAAACCATTACACCCCCCAACCCAACACAAGTTCAACACCATGATGCATCTACCTCCTCAAATACAATGCCTCCTACTACCTTAATAGGGCCACCAATCAACACTCCAACAACCATGTGTCCCAATGAATATAAAAAGATGGGGAGACATATTAATCTGTGCATACCATCTTACAGTCATGGGCGCAATGGTGGGTTAACTCCTTATCAATTAAGCACATCTTATAACTTGCCTCGCTATGTCAACTTTAATCAAGTGTGTGATCCCCAATTTGGGTATATTCTACCACCACCTCAATAAAAACCTAGTGGTTTGGATATGATCAATCCTCAACATTTCCAACATGCATGGATCCACATTTTCCATTTATTAATTCTAGTCGTGCTCAACTATTTAGTTATGGGGGATATCCTCCATTCTAACAAGTAGAATTAGTAAACATTTTTTCTTTTCTTCAATTTTACAATTTTTTGTTTTCTAGTTTTTTGTTTTTCAATTTTTCATTTCTAATTTATTATTTTATCTTTTTGTTGGTAAACTCATCTATGAATAAAACACTCATGTAACTAGTTAGTTGAGGTGTTGTTCTATGCTATCGAGTCACAAGTGATTCTTATTTGGATAGTAAGCCCACAACATCCACTCACTCATTCTATTAATAAGAGGTTCTACTTTGGGTATGATGATATTCTTGACATCATTAAAACTTAAAATAATTTTGTGCTCATTATGCCTAGAGTGAAGAATGATGGACTAAGAAGGGATGACCAGGGTGTGACACCAAAGGGACTTGTGGATTGTTTTTGGGAACATCTATAGGTGCTATCATGCAACCTGGTTGTACTAAGATCCTTGTAGATCTAACAAACAATGGGAGTAAGAGTAATAAAGGAACTCAATAGAAACTTAATGCTATTTTGGGGGTTCCACTGGAAAGACATGCACCCATGCCTAAAGGTTGGCAGCTTCTCCAATTCACTGTTGGGAAGGACAAAGTGCCAAAGTGGCTAGAAAGAAAAAAATGAGAGAGAAAAAAATAATAATGAACCACACAAGAAAAGATCAAAATTCCAAATCACTCCTCCCTAGGACATCCCAACTAGGATGTCCCAAGTAAGATGCCCCAATTTTCTATGGGACATTCCATCTAAATGAAGGTTGTTTGCAAATAGACATCCCAAGAATGAATGGGACATCCCAAATAGCTGTTTCCTAGCCATTGCATGAATTCCAAGGGCTATTTTGGAATAAAAAAGAAACAAGAAAGCACTATTCATAGAATTATCCTTCATTGTATATATCTTGTGAATTGTTTTGTTCTTTAATTCCCTATCTTTTGTGAGTTGTAATTTATATGTTGTGATCCTCAAAGCAAGGAATCGATAAATTGTAGTTACATTCTCTCCTTAATTCTTTTTCTTCCTTTGTAGTCCTATGGGTTGATGTGCTTCTTGTGGGAAGAAATCCATTAAGTTTGTCAAGACCTTACAAGGTTGAGTATGTTTCTTACAAGAAAACACTATGTGCGGTGCTCATGTCATTGTCAAGTGATGAACCCCCAATTGTTCTAGTTTTAGCTAATTAAAAGCTTAACTTTTTTTATTGCTTAATCTCATTGAAGTGCATCAATTTTTCTGATGTCTACAAATAATACTAATTACCTTATTAAGTCTCTGTTATCATAGGTCATCATGAAATTGGTGGAAATCAACTTAAATTATATCAATTTTAGTAACTACAGCAACAAGGATTGATAACATTCGATTACGAGAGCAAGTACCTCACCAAGGAATGAAGATATCAATATACATTGCTAGCACATTCTAAATCAATGATCAAAGAACATAGAAATCATAATACAGTTTGATTTCTTATAATCAATTGACATCAAAGTATTTGATACAAATCAATTTCCCAAATAATGATATTTTCCTAATTAAGGCCAAGCCTTCTTCAATATAAATGAAGATGTTTGATGTTTAATAAAGGATTTTTTTTCCAAAGCTTAGAGAAACCCACATCAAATTGAATTCCTTATTAAATTCTTTTATTAAAAATCATTAAGGAAGATTGTTGAAACCTTGTGGCAATCAACGACTGTTAGATTTCTTAATAGGTTATGATGTTGCCACATTGTAAAGATAACAAGGAAAGATCACATATTAGGTGACGTCTCCTTTATAATATTTTACTATTTATGTTAATTTCATTTGATTTTAATTTTTTTAAATCATTTTTTTCCACCTTTGAACTTAAGATTAAAAGTTAGGGTGAAAGCTTTTATTTTACTTATGAGTGATAGCCATAAGTATGGAATTTCAATTGGATTTGGATCTAATTATTTATTGTCTTGATGATTTCTTTAACTTTGAACTATTCCTCCATAGATATAACTCATTGGTTAGTCACAGACAAGGGGACATCTCAATAATGAAGGTAACTTAGCACCAACCCTTGGCTAGCTCATCATAAAGGTTGTGGGATTCTTGCAACTACATTTTGAGCTTGTTGGAACCTTGTGGGATTGAGTATGTTTCGAATGAGAAAATCCTTCAAGAAAAGATCAAACATTGTAAAGGTTGTGGTGCCCCTTAAACCACATTTTTTTAAGCAAAAAAATTCTGAGTTGTGCAAGGATCCTACCCTCCAAGTTTATACATATCCAAGTTGGGGAACCACGTAAATTTATGTGTGATTTTGGTTTTGTTCATTACTCAAATTATGGAACTTATTCAACCCCTCCTTCTAAGTTCTCAGTCCTCAATATTCACATAATAATACTAAGTAAGATGTTTTCATCTTTACCTTTAACTCATTAAGAAGAAAAGTTTCTTACACTCTTTCAATATCTTTCTAAAGTGTAGCACTGAGTCCAAATTCCCAAACAACACATCCATACAATATAGTAGGATAGATTATAGTTGAAAATTTTGTTTTCTAACCTTCCATACCCAAAAGCCTAAATCCTTCCACTTTTTTAAAAGCATGCAAATCCTTGAAATCTCTTACTAATTTTTCTTTGAGGCACTTCTTCCACGTAATTTTTCATATAAATGAGACCCAAATATTTAAAAGAATCCACTATTTGCACATTGCTATCCAAAAATGGAAGTTATAACAGTTATTTCTTGTACACCAGACCATCAATTTCATTTTATCTACATTCACTTGAAGACTAGATGAATGAAAATAAGTTTTTAATTCTTTATTCTTAGAATCTTCCAAACTCTACCTCATGTAGCTATAAATACTTAGTAGCATTAGCTCTCTTGGCATTAATTATGTTTTCTCTCTCTTTCATTTTCTTGATATTGGCTATGCATGGTGGATCTTTTGGAGGGTCTCTAGATATAAACCTTCTCTTTCCTAGGAAAAGCTTGTTGTCAATCCATCTTTCAAGATAAAGAAAAGGTTCTTGATTCCATCAAATCTAATAAGCAACTTATCTTCTTATATCTTATTTTTCTCTTGTGATGGTTTGCATTGCTAATTTAACCATATAACATGTATTGTTGATCTAGTTTTTACTAAATCTTTTCATAATTCATCATTTTCAAAATTTTATACTTTTTATTCCAAGTTCTTCTTTCTTATGTGCCATCTCCTTTCAACAATGGTAATGGTAACAATTTGTAGGTGTTTTTTAATGGATCTAGGAGCTATAACAAAAGTCGTCATCGATTTTTAGCACATTTTTCAAGTGGAAACTCACATTCAACATTTGATATCAATAGTGTTCTTCAACAATGACAACTAGCTAATATTCTGGGTGTACATGGGCACATTCATAATGTTGAAAAGCTTTTGTTAATTTAGTTTCATGGCAAGGTTTAAAAAAAAACTACTAATATGGAAATAGGTAGGTCCTTGCCATGAAACTAAATTAGATGATTTTGTTAATTATAATAAACTTGATTTAGAGGATTTTATCAATCAAGTATTGCATAGCTTCCATTAAGAAACCTTAAGTAATAGTGAGTAGCTAAGAACTTAGGGTAGCTATAAGGTTAGTGCTAACCTTAACCTAACCCAATAGTTGATCTTGACATGCATGAAGGTTTATAATCCAACAATTATTCATATCTTGCATGAAGACTAGTTAAGCTAGAATTAGTCTTGTGGTTATTCTAATGTTTAATGTGGTAAGTCACAATACATCACTAGTAATGCAAATCTTATCTTAATTAATAACTAATGCATTAATGGTAAGGTTAATGACCTTGATTAATAGTTAAGTTAATTATATTTGATGTTGGCTCTAATAGCGTATCTTGTAGCTTGAGCCCCATCTTCCAACTTATTACAAGGGGCTTCAAGATGGCTTCCTTTATGGTGAAAGTATTCTAACCTTTCCAGCATGTCTTTTCATGAAGATTGTACATGAAGCTAAGGAAGTGAACTAGGGGATGCTAGAAGAAGGAATAGCTTTTCATGAAAATACTATCTCTTAATATATTTTGTTTATGGTTAGCCATACAATAAATTATATGTAGCCATGTTCATCGATTTTTCTAAATTATTTTGAATGAGCCCTAAGTTGGAATAAACATTTTATTATGTATTTTCAAGTAATTTACAAGTTATTAACATTGTAATTGTTTAATTTATTATATCATTTTATAAGTATTCATATTTCTTAAGGATCAATTAAGAAATTAAGTTTAATTTATCATGCCCTATAAGTAATTTTACAAATTAATTAAAATATTATTCTAGGGTGTAATAGAAAGTGTTCATTCATGTCTCTTCACTAAAAGGCTTGATGAATTTTGATTGGAAAGAAAAAATTGCACCTTGTTAAATTGGATCATTTAATGTTCTTTAGCACATAGAAGAGGTGGCATATTACATGAGTTCATCTACCAACCTTTCAAACATGCATGATGTTTTTAATGTATCTATTCTTTAGAAGTATGTTTCCAATGATAATCATGTTATCCATTAGACCAAAGTATGACTTTGAGATGATGCTTCATATATGGAACATCTTGTTAGGATTTTGAACTAGATGAAGTGGTGATCATGCAACAAGATAGTTCCCATGATAAAAGATTTGTGGAACCATCATAGTTTTTAAGAATCAACTTGGAAGCTTAAGCCTGATATATGGTCATTTGATCCTAAGATCTTATAGGAGAAAAATTCTTTAGGGGAGAGGATGTAACAACACGTATTTTCAATGCTTAGTTTGGTATGTCTTATCTTATGGTTTGCACTTATTCATGATTCAAATATTATGATATGGATTTGACTATGCTTATTAGCTTGTTTTGATTTCTAATAGTATGTTTTATGTTCATGTATATTTAATTCCATGCATTATTGAATTATATATCTTTATCTTTTATCCTCGATGTCTAAAAATTTTCTTAAGTTAGAATATTATTGTCACTATTATGTTTACATGTGTTTTTTTTTTTAAATTTTTCTACATAAATTTATCTAATACCTGATCACACTAACTGTAAATAATCTATAGCAACATAACAACCTATGACTTAGAAACTTTTAATAACATAGAAATAAATACCTATAATACAAGGTATCTGAACAATATATATTATTTATAAATTTATTCCTATATACTATCTTTAATCTGCATTATTTTATTATCTTTATTTTTATGTCTTTATGTTATAGATGTCTAACACTTTTCTTAAGTTTGAATATTATTGTCACTATCATGCTAATAACATCAAATAGACTATAGTTTGGCCGAGAGGCCATTACTAGTCATATTTTGGTAATGCTAACTTTGTCCATAACACTGACTAACATTGACTTTCTCGATAGGCCATTACCAGTCATATTTCGGTAACGCCAACTTTGACCATAACGCTGACTAATGCTGATGTGTTATGAAAGGTTATGTCATGTTATGAAAGATTATGTCCATTGCAAAATAGAAATATGTTTAGAAAGGTTGCGTAATACAGGGAGGAAAGAGGTCTTCTTGCTGCATCATTACCTCTGAACACTAACATTTTTTAGCATCGTGTCACAAACTTGGACTAATTCAGTTTTGTGAATTTAATTACATCTCATCTTTGAATCGCAATTGATCCTTGATACCATTGCTATCCATTTTCCCCACCTTGCAATTCTTTTTATTTTGTCCCTTTTTTTCCCGGCTGCCTGCCCTGCATTTCGACACTCTTGAAATTGATTTAAAAATCCCTAAACCTTTGTATTTGGGAATTTTGGCAAGTATCATAATGGGTAAGGTAACATCAGGTTAAAAACACTTCAGTCCTAAAACTCCTATGCACTCTGAGCTCTCTGTAGGCTTTAAGGAACATATAGCAGTCATAAACACCCTTTCAGGTACATAAAACAAAGGGTATAAAAATTAGAGTAGCATCCCTGTTCATGACTTCGAAAAGGGCACACACTTTAAAATTGTATTTGCAAAGGATGGAGGAATTCTATAGCAACGTCGAAACTGTCTCACCCTAAAAAAAATAAAAACAAAACACTCTGATGATTAATCTGTTCTACTTTATTTGATTGTTGTTCTTCATGCCAAGCTGTTGCTGTTGAGACTAAAATCGTATGGCATATGATCCAGCTACCATTGACGTCATGAATCATAGAATATGTATGTAATATTTTTCTTTAAATGTCAATCTAAGCATTGATTTTTGATGATCCAACTACCATGAACATCCTGAATCACAAAATATGTATGTAATATTTCTTTAAATGTCAATCCAATGATAGCTATGATTTGACATGCATGGAAGCATTAAAAAATAGCCAAATAATGACTTTCGGTAGCTTTATTTTAATGTCAACTAAAACTTTAAAAAACAATTATGTAAAGAAGTTTCGAATTTATGCCTACTTTGCAAACAAAAAAGACTACATAGGAAACAAGGGAATTGCTTTGCATATAAATAGTGGATATCTTTATTCCACCAATTACCAGATAAATTCTTCCAGTAGAAAGATCATGGTTGACTCCAACAATGTACAACGAACAATTTAAGAGAACCTTTAGTCTCTAATTATCTTTTTACTCTTTGGCAAACAAATATCTAACAAAGCTTTCATTTCTTAAAAGAATTATACTGTAGAATGATAGAAATTGAATTTTAAAAATATGAAAATAGTTGTATAATAGAGGCACCAAATGAATTACAATCATAACCACAAGAAGATTACGATGGGAATTGACCAAGATTCCACATTGGAGCTTGGGAAGTTACAACCTAAGGGTGTGTGGATCCTAAAGTCCCCATATGAGGATATCTTATCATGGAAGTAGGCATAATAGGATTTCCATGCCCAGGAGTAACCATGTGCCCATTATATGATGATGCTTACGGCCCATGAGTTGGCTTGAATTGGGGGGAGCCATTGTAGACAAAAGTGTTAGGGTTTCATTGACCATCTGTGGATGCATCGCAGCTAGAGGAGCTGTAAAAGTATGTCCTGGAATTGGGGAGTTCATCAGATGTGCAGATGGAGCTTGATGATTCATTAGCATTACATGTCTAGCTACAAGATTTGCAGGATAGCTAGCAGCATGAACTGGAACTGATACAGCAATATATGAAAGCTCGGTAAGTGTGGTAGCCATATACCCATATCCAATACCCAAATAATTTGCACTATGGATAGATGTTGAGCTTGGCAATGGAGGTACCAGAGGAATTCCTCCTCTTGAACACTGAGGAATGGCAGCCGTAGGTCCAGTGGTTGAGATGGATAGCAAATGCCATACTGAACCTTGATTAGCATAACTCGATACTGTAAAATCAGCAGTAACACTGGCTTGGGCTGATGGTTCTGTTGTTACACTAGAATTGGATGAGATAGCACAATAACCCACTGTTCCAGGGGGTATCGTGCTACTCCTAGCAACTGCCCCATCATTTTTCTGGGGTATGCTTGGAGCATTATTAACAGAAGCATGATGATTTAGAAGGAGAATTGGACCAAGTAGTGTTCATTTGTGAGGATGCAAGGGTTATGCTCACTGTTAATCTATGGTCATAAGTAGGATTGGTTAATGGTGCATTGGGAGTTACTAAGAAAATAATATATAGTCCACACTGTCAACCTCCACAATTGCCATCGTATGTCATCATTGAGTTTGACTCCTATATTGGAGTACTGTATGATAATGAACATCCTTGACAAGTACCCATTCCACCAATCATATGTGGAGGATCTCACCAACTACTACTTAGATTATCATGGGCTTTAAAGATACATAAGTCACAAGGAATGACATTGGAGAAAGTGTGTATAGATATTGGTAGCAAAAAAACAATAGGTCTTACATTTGTGGCTCTATCTCGAGTGAGGAGTATTGACATTTTGAAGATATTCCCTCCGATCTCCAAAGAAAGATATATCAAGATATTTAAGGCTTTGCACCTTCAAAGTAGATTGGATGAAGAGCAACGTGTTAAATCTAATGAAGAATGATCTCATTCTTTTCTGTCAACTAATTTTTACCATTTTGAATGTTAGATCATTTGTAACTATACATTTTCAATTACGCAAGTTTGTACATTGATCATTTCTGCTATATTACAACATGTTTATGATCATTCAATAAAGCATTCCATGGTCTTATAATATTTTTATATGTTATGTTTAAATCATCGCTACAACAGACGACTGGTGATCACTAGCTTAGTTATATATTTATAATATATATCTATAAATTTTCCGAGAGAATCTTATTTGTTTACAAGTAAAAATTTCTTTGAGTAAAAAATTTCACGACTTTTGGATGAAGAATAAGATTTAAAAACTGAAATTTTCATGCCTTCTGGATGAAGAACAAGAGTTCTGTACCTTATTTTTCCTAAGGGTGGGTTTTCTGAAAGAAAAATTTCCATCAATTAGTGTATGCTCTCACTCTCAGCCGAATTTGCATTATATATATATAAAAAAATTTTGGCCATCTACTAGATAAATTGCATTATATATTTAAAAAATTGGCCATCTTATTATGCTCTCACTCTCGGCTGAATTTGCATGGATAATTATAAATGCATTATATATTTTCATTTTAACTAATAATAGATGAATGTGAAATTCCCTTATTACCTTACAAGATGGCAATAATAGTTTTTCACTATTGAAATGTGAAAATGATGTTATTTTCTATGGGTTGATATCAAATATATGTTGATGATGAAGGTAGTGGAAAATCAATATTTGTTTTATTTTAACTTCAATACTGATAAATATTTAAAATTTGACATACCATGAGTCAATTACAAGTCATGGTTTAAAATTTTAAAATTTTTAAAGAATATAGGTCATGGTTAGAATTCCATGAGCTTATCATGGATCATGTTAAATGGAAAGAACGAAAAAATTCAGACTAAAAATATCACAATCATCCCATAAATGGACTACGAGTTGACAAAATATTCTATCATAAGGTAACCATGAGTGGTGGTTGATGTTTTGATGTAACCATAATAGAACAAGTTGTGATTTGGATGAAAGTTGATTGTTCAACACTAAATAATATTCTATCGATAATGCTAAAGGGTAGCCTATTGATAACATTAAATAATATTTTTTTCATAACAGTATTGGAAAAGCATATAAGTAACACTAATTAATATTCCATTCATAACACTAACATATTTGTTCCAAGAAAATTTGTCAATTTTATGTTTATATTTTTGTAATGCAATGTATAAAGAATGAAAATCTAGAAAAGCAAAAGAAGCATGTATGGAAAACAAAAATCCATGGGAAGCCAAAATATCTTGTAGTACTAAATTTATTACCAAACTTAGGATTAGTTATTATTCTCATCCTGTAAGTACAAGGATAATACCAAAATTGTAATGGAATATATTGAATATGTAAAATGGTAAATTGGATAATCTTTAATATAGTAGATGAATTAAAATTCAACTTAGGTTTTGCAAGATTCTCTTAGCCAAACTATAGATATATATTATAAATATATAACTAAGCTAGTTATCATGAGTTGACCATTGATTATCAAGTAGAATTATATACCTTTAGAACTATGATTTATGGTTAACTCATGAGTTATTCTTTGCAATGCCATAACCTAACCATGAGTCATGGTCAATTTGAAATTCTTGAATATCTTGAGTTTGAAAGAATGGAATTTAATGAATTTTATATGTATGGATTCACCTCGATGAGCTCATAATCTACAATAATAAAATATAAGAAAGATGATGTGAAATGTCATAGAAATGTCTAAATCTAATAACGAATTTTTAGCTTCTGGTCTTGTTGTAGAACCTTGTCAAAGTAATATGAAAATAGTACAAACTTGATATTGTAGATTATAATTTTTGATTATCTATTATTAGTATTGGAGAATGATTGTAGATTTTGAATGAAGATGGAATAATGATAGTAATGATAATGAGATGATAAATGATGGAATATGAAAAGGTAAATTAAAAACAATGCAATGTAAGAATTGAAATGTGTTGGGACTTAGAAGTCATATAGCCTCTTTATTAAATTCAAAAACCAAAATATTACATGTAGGAGAGACCCTTTTATATATAGAAAAATAATGGGGTCATACTAGGGAATATAAATCCAACCTTTTCCCATTGCTTGGAACATTTTAAAAAGTTAAAAAAAAAAACAAAGTGATGAATTGGAACCTTTTATAGTACATCTTTCCATTAATTCATAATAATTTGAAAATAATGTTATAATTTTCTATTTTTATCCCATTTCTAATCTATAGAGAAAAATTTCAAAACATGATCTTATTTACTAAAGTAGAATTCATAATATCTTTTAATGTATTCATAGTCTTCTCCTTTTAAGTTTGATAGTGATGACTTCTTGCATATTACACTAATGTTAACAATCCTTCTTTAGGATAAGATACAAGAGTTTTCTCTTCATCTTTGATCTTCAATACCCCTATATTGTTGTTGAGATGTTAGAAGAGATTTTGTAAGTAAATCAACAAGTTAATATTTTTTTTTGATGCACATGCTCATTGGACAATTGAAAAATTCTTATATTATCATAAGATAGTTTGATAAGAAGATCAATATGAAAATCAAGATGTATCATAAGATTTTTAAGTTAAAGAATATGTTGAATGCATTTATACATTCAACTTCATAGGTTGATAGATGTATTAAGTTTGCTTCTTTGATTTCTAGCTTATTGTATTTTTCCATGAAATGTTATGGCTCTTAACATGGATTTTCTATCATTATTATCTCCTTTCTAATTAATTTCTGACTAAGCATGAAACTAACCATCTCCTTTGGTATAAATGAGTCCATGCTTTGCTTTCTCTTTAATGTATCGTACACATGAATAAAAGCATTAAGGTGAAATTGTCTAGGTTCTTGCATAAATCATGATAAAAAGGAAATAGTGAATTCTATGTTAGGTCTTGTGTGACAAAGAAATATAAGTGCTATAATCATGCTTCTATTCAAGGTTGCATCCACAAGAGCTATATTATCCTTATTTTCTAGCTTTATGTTATGAGGTAGAGAAGACTTGGTGGATTTTTCTCTCCTAATTTTATATTTTTCTAGAATGAAAGTAGTATATTTCATTTGATGGAATTTGATTCCCTTCATGTCTTGATCAACTTGTATTCCAAGAAAGTACCTTAGTTTTTTCAAGTATTTCATTTCAAATTCACTCTTTATGTTTGATTTAAAATTTTCTATCAGCTCATTATTTATTATTATAAATACTAGGTCATCCACATGGAGTGAAATTAAGATGAATTTCTTGTTGTCATAGTTGTAGTATAAAGAGGGTTCAAATATGAAAGATGAATATTATTTCTTTAACAAGGAGTCATTTATCTTATGAAACCATGCTCTATGGGCTTATTTTAGCTCATACAAAGATTTTTTTAATTTGCAATATTTTTATTACTTTTTTTTAAATCTATATCCTTCTAGTTGATATAGAATTTTTAAGTGATGTCACTTTTAAGAAATGTTGAGTTTACATCCATTTGGTGAAGTTTAAGATCATGATAATAAATATTAGAAAGAATGAGTTTAATAGTTGCTATGTTTATGAGGCCCCATTGACACAGCTCCATAATAAAGTCTATAAATACATGCTCATCCACTATGTTTAAGGGAGGTCTAGTCATAGTTGTAGTAAAACTCTTACTGTTCTATCATTTGAGAGTTAGAATATTTTTCTAAGTGCTTGTAGCAAGAGTCAAAAAGTGTATAGATATTTATTCAAGCATTGATGTACTTGAGCACACCAAAGTGAACAATAATAAAGACAAGCCTTTTGATCAAACCTTGTAGTACTTGGAATAGATTAATGATTTATTTCTACATTTGCCATTTTTATTAATTATGCGATTAATTAAGATAATTAAGACTTTAATTGATTAACTAATTAAGCTAAATAGATTAAACACATAAGTAGGATTGCTTTGAGCATAACATATAGCACTTGGTAATCCCAGTAGCGCTTAACACTTGGTAGCTCAACAGTGTTTCATGCATTCAGGATGTGTACAGAAGGTGGGACCAGATACTTATGTTAGGATAGTTAGTTATTACTTAGCAATCAAATTAGTTAAATAGGTTAATAAATTGAGTTTCAACTTGTTAACAATTGTAGATGAATAAAATATAAAATAATAAAAATCATGCACCCCAATTACACTTAACCATACAACTAAGCTTCACAAGTGTAGTTGGTAAGACAACAATCATCACTATTAGATTTTACTTCTTACAACTAGTGTACTTAGGAACTTAAGGTCTATAGAATTCAACCAGATTACACATGAATGCTTGTAATTCATATGGTTGGGCATAGGGTATATTTTTTGCTCATCACTAACATTACCTTATGTTTGATTATTTATCCTCTTCGATTGAATTTTGTTTTGTACAACCATTTCTAATAAATCAAATTTTTTTCTTTTGGTTTATCTACTAGTTCATAGATCTTCTTTTTGATGATGGACTCAGATTCACTATCCATAGCATATTTCCAAGCTTTAATCATTAAGGCTTCTTTAACATTATTTAGTTCTTATGTGAGGGTTAAGTATGCCATGTTTGTAATTTTAGTTGATCTAGTTATCCTTCTTTAAATATTTTTGTATAAAATTTATGTTTGAGGATGGTATCTTTGTACCTATGATTTTGATTTAGATTGGTCTTTAGTTCCTTGGTTATTTTGCTAAAAATTTGTTATGTTAAATTTATCTTCTAGAAAAATCACATCTTTTGATGAACACACTTATGCTCTTTTGGATCATAACATCTATATGCTAATGTCTTTAAGTCATGGCCTAGGAATATGCATTTTCTTCCTCTATCATCAAATTTATTTATGAGTTCTATTAGGGTTTTGACATAGCAGTGGAAACCAAATGTCTGCATATGAGTAATATTAGGAATTTTTTATTATAATAACTTATATGGTAATCTATCTTTTTTTTTTGGTACCAATAATTTTATCTATGATGTATGTGGCCATGGCTATGGACATACTCCAATATCAATTTAAAAGGTATGAATTTTTTAGAAGATATCTCATCATGTCTTGGAGGGTTCTATTTTTCCTTTTAGTAATCCCATTGGATTGAGGATTATAGACACATGTGGTTTGATGAAAGATCTCTTATTTGATGTAAAATTCTCTCAGATATTTATTTATAAATTCTTCTCCTCTATATAATATTATGGCTTTAATGGAATGATCCATGATATTTTACATCAAATTATAAAATTCAATGAATTTTTTATATGCATCTTCTTTGGTTCTTAAATTGTAGATTCATGTATATCTCATTTAGTCATCCATAATTACCATAAAATGGTTGGCTCTTCCAAATAATATTATAGACATGGGACTAACTATGACAAGATGTAGAAGTTCAAGTGACTTTTTCCTTCTTTGCATTGGTTTTTTATGAGAAATATTGGTTTTTTTATCCTAAATTCATATTTCACATTTAGCCTCATATATTTCTTTGATCTTCAAACAATTTATTTTTCTAGTTTTTCCATCTTTTCAATGTTAGAAAGAAGTTATGTCCTAGTCTTTTATGCCAAAGTTTGGCTTCTTTCTATAATTATGAATTCTTAATGTATCTTAAATATATAGTTTGATTAATTTTTGAAGTTTCTTCTTGGATGTTTGTTGCATTTGAGATTGTAGAATTCATGTTAATGATGGGTTTTCCCTAGAGGTCAAAATAATCATAGTCCAAATAGTAACTTCTATTGTTAAAGGCTTTTATTCTGACGACATCTTCATTGTTGGAGTTGTTTTATGATACATATACCAATAATAAAATTTATATTAATATCTCTTCTAGCCATTTATCCAAATAAGAGGAGAGGATTGAAGAGAATGGAAATACAGTAAACTTGATTAATGATGATAATTTTATTGGTAGGTAATTTGATGATTTAGTCATCTATTCCTTCAATGTTTAAAAAATTATCATCTCCAATTTTAATATTACCAAGAATTCTAGGTTTATAGTTTAAAATATAGTCTCTATGAGGTTTCATATGGTTAGAACAACCACTATCCACTATCTAAGATTTATTTTTTATTTTTATAACAGAATTTAAGCTTATGTTATTACCTTTAATTCTTCTTTAATGATGATTGTTCCTTTTCTTTGTTTCTTTCTTCTTTCTTCTTCTACTATATTTGTTAAGCTTCAAATTCTATTCTTATCTAACATGCATTTATAATATGGCCTCTTCTTTTGTAAAACCTAGAAAAGTGTATGGATTGTTGTCTTTTTAGAGTAGAAGACAATAATTTTTTTTATTATATAATAGGAGTTTATTTTATAAAATCAAGGAAATTTCTAGATTAGAGGATATTTGTAATGTTAATTTGTCTCTAATAAATATATATATGTTTAATTTTTATGATTTTTTATCATTGGGACTATATTGTATTATTTTTAGTAAACTTTGCTCCACTTGTTACATATATATATCTAAGGAATCTCTTGAAAAATTGTATCATAGAATTATCGATATAATTTCAGCAAAAAATTTTACTATTTCATCATCAATTCATTAATCTTTTAACAATTGATCAACATACATCACCATCATTCATCATTCATCATTATTTACTCAATCTTGGATGTTGAATTGTCAAACTTTGGGACATTCACTGCTTTGATTATATCTCAATCATTTTGCAATTTTTTTTGTAATTATAGATTTATTAAAAATATAAAAAGATGGCTACATGCATCTAAAATTTAATTTTAATATATATTATGGTTTGGGAGAAATTCATTCTATAATTTGGTAGATTTTCAAAATCCTAAACTTTTACCAAAATGAATGGCAACTAATGATTAGATCATTTCTTCCTCATAATACAATGATTTGATGTGATATTAAATTTTTTTGAAAGCTAATAACTATGAAAATAATTATTTAAAATTTTATCTTTAGAAACTTAACAATGTTCTAGTTATTATCTCTCAAAGCTTCACTACTAGAATTGTTATGATTTTTGATAAATTAAAAAGAAAATAATAACTTTAGCTTCTAGATATCTTTTATAATACTTCCATTTTCAAAATTGTAGAGAACTTCCTAATATTTACAAAAATACAAATTTTATTAGTTGATTCTTTGTGAAGTCAAGATAACCAAGTAATTCTTTTGCTACCTAAAATTCCTTGGTATTAAAGCACCAGGTTCACCTACAAAAATGAGCACAAAAGACATAACTAGATGCTTCATCATCTTCAATGGTGATGAAATGTGGTTTCTTGCATCAACTGGGCCCCATTGACGAGGCCTTGTTGATGTAGTCTATTGCATCAACATAGCCCTGTCAACATAGGGTTCTATCTTAGCCTATAAATACGTGCTCACTAGTTGCATTTATGGCATTAGATTTCATAGCAGTAGCAGAGCTCTTATAGTTTGTTAAGTTGAAAGTTAGAATATTTTTCTTGAGTGCCTGTAGTAGGATTCACTGAGTGTATGTATTTTTATTTGAGCATTGTTGTACCTTAGCACAACATTTTGTGTAGCAATAAAGATGAAATTCTTGATAAACCTTGTAGCATTCTGGATAGTTTAAATGTTTCATCTTTATTGCTACACACAAGCCTACATAACTAACCGATGAGATATAGGTACACAAAAAGATTCAAAGGGAAAGAAAGATTCAATTATTAGAATAGAGATCAAGAAACAAACTCAAAATAAAATGGTCATCAAAATACAAGAGGAAGAGGAAGAGGTTTAACTAGTGGAAGAGGAAGATAGAATTAATTTGGAAGTCAAAGACAAGATCAAAGACTCAGTATCATATTGTAACTTCTGCAAAATAAAAGTTCATACCATTAACCAATGTTGGACTAGAATTAGTTTTGAAATAATACATAAAAAAAACTTCATAAACTATTCAAGATACTCCCTCATCATTGCAAAAGGATAATCAAGAAGAAGAGTTAGATAATTATGTGGCATTTAATTCAATTAAAGAAATAAAGCAAGATGCTTAAATTATAGATAGTGAGTATTTTAATTACATGAAATCCTCTAGAGATTATTTTCTATCTTACGAAATAAAAAATAGTCTTAGTGACATCCAAATTGGAGATGGAAAATACTTAGTCATAGAAGGAATAGGAGATTGTGTAGTTAAATTAAAAAATGAACAAAAAGTCATCATTTCCAATGTTTATTGTATTTCTAATATTTTTAACCCTCTCATATTTATTAAAAGAAATAGTATCTGTTTCAAGAGTAATTTCTACATTATCAACAAATCCAATGATGAAGAGATCATGAAAATCAAAGCCTTGAATAACATAATATATTACCTTGAATGAAACTATCTTAATGAAAAAGGAGACATCATAAGCAACCATACTACTCAAGAAAAGCATGTGCCTACAACAGAAGTCAATCAAGTCTCAAACAAGGATGAAGTTAAAAAAAAGGATAATAAGAATTTCAGCAAGTTCAAACTTTGGCATGGAAGGCTTGGCTACATCTCCTATTACAAAATTGAAAAAACAAATAGGAACAAGTTATTGGAATAAAATTTCATATATTCCTCAAGACAAATGTAAGACTTGTATACAAGGAAAGAAAACCAATTCTTCTCACAACTCTCACATGATAAAGAAGAAAAAATCATTTGCTCTTCTACACATGGGTCTTGTTGGATCAATGTTCATTATATTAATAGGAGGGATATATTATTTCATGGTCTTATAATCTAAAGCAAAAGGATGAAGCCATCAAATACTTTGAAACTTTCCACAAACTAATTAAAAACTTTATAAATGTTAATATTAACTCCATTGGATTAGATAAAGAAGATGAATTCATAAATAAAAAATTTGATAAGTTCTGTAAAGAAAATAGTATATTTCATTAAACCACATGTAGATATATCTCGTACTCAAATGGAGTAGTTGAAAGAAAGAATAGAATACAAGACATGGTAAGATGCTTACTAAAGCATGCCTCACTAGCTAACAAATATTGAAGTACAACCATCATAATTGCTTGTTTCATTTCTAATTAAATCATCACCAAAAGCAATGAATACAGTTCTCTATATCAAGTTTTATACAATTGAATTCCTAACTGAAGTCACATTAGAATATTTGGATGTCATTGCTATGTAAAGACCCCAAAAAAATTCATTAACAAACTTAAAGATAGAGAAAAGTAATGTGTCATTCCTCGGTATGATTCTCACACTAGTGGATACAAGTTCTATGACCTAATGAATAAAAAATGACATGTTTTAAGAAATTTCATATTTAATGAGATAAATTTTTGTATAAGTGATTTTTTCAAATTGTATGAGAAATCAAACACATCAAAGTTCGGAATCTTAGATTCAAAGAGATCATTCTCACACTCAAATGCTAGACTCAAATTTTAAAAGAATAACTACAAGATTTCATAATATTATAAATATGGAATATTCATTTGTCTCAAGTGAACCAACCAATGTCAATAAAGCCATGAAATTAAAAGTCTAGAAATAAGCCATAGACAAAGATTATGATGTTGTCCTAATAAAAAACACATGAGAATTAGTGAATAAACCAAAAGATAAAATAATTATTGATTAAAAGTGGTTGTATAAAACAAAGTACAATAAGAAAAAAGAAGTCACAACACAAAAAGCAAGACTTATAGCAAGAGGATTCAAAGAAAAGAAACATATTTACTATGAAGAAATCTTTGCATCGATGGCCAAATTTGAAACAGTAAAGCTCATTCTCTCCATAACAACACATAAAGATCTAAAGGTTCAACAAATTGATGTCAAATTAGCATTTTTAAAAGGATATATCAAAGAAGAAGTATACATCTACCAACACAAGGGTTATGTTATCAAAGGAAAAGAGAACAAAGCATGCAAATTTAACAAAGCTCTATATGGCCTAAAGTAAGAACCAAGTGTCTAGTTCCAAAAATTAATGCTTATCTTACTAAAAAGAATTATAAAAATTGCATGTTCAAACCAACATTATATTTCAAGAAGAAATGAGATAAATTAGTTATCATATCACTATATGTAGAGGATATTATCTTTATTGCCATTAATATAAGGCTAGCAAAAGATTTCAAGAATGACATAAAAATTGAATTCGAAATGAAGAATCTTGTAGAACTAAAATACTTCTTAGGAATTAAAGTGAACTAGGATAAGGATGGAATGAAGATTCATCAAACCAAATACATAAATTCTATCATTGAAAAACTTAATCAAAGAATGTTTTCAATCAAAGAATGAAAAGCTACTAAGTAGTCCTTTCCCATATAATTTAAAGTTAAGCTACAAAGATAAGACTCCTCTCATAGATGTAACCATGTATAGAACCATGATTGGGCCACTTTGGTTTATCTGCCACATAAGACTAGATTCATAATATACAACATCATACTTATCCAAATTCATGTAAGAGCCAAGAGAATCTCACATGCAAGCACTTGTGCATCTCCTCAAGTACGTAAAAGGAACTTGCAACTTTGAGATCTAATGTAATAAAGGAGACAATAAGCTTCATACATATTTAGATGTTGATTGGGTAGGAGACAATGATGATGAAAAAATCCACATCATGAGCTCTCATTATGCAAGGAAAAACTCCAATATATTGGAAATTAAAGAAACAATCATCCATCAACTTATCCACTTGTAAAGTAGAATTTATTATCATGGTTGAATGCCTCCAACACATACTCTAGCTAAGTAAAATTCTCTTACACTTAGGATTTGAAGTTGCTTTCCGTAAAAATTTTTATTGTGACAATACAATAGTAATTCAACTATCCCAAGGCTATGTACATCATAAAAAATCCAAACACATTAACATCAAGTACTATTTCATTAGGCAAGAAGTGAATTAAGGAACCATCAAACCCATTCACATTAGTTCAAAAAAGAAACTTGTTGACATAGTAATAAAAAATATTTTATCTTTCAAGATCAAGTTCCTCAATGAAGCTATAGGAATTTAGAGCATGACAAAGAAAGGAGAAGACAATAATTTTTTGTTTTTATTATATAATAGTAGCTTATTTTAATAAAATATATAAAATTTTCAAATTTATGGATAATTTTATTATCATTTTGGACCTATATATATATATATATATAATTTTTAATATTTTTTTGTCATTAAGGCTATATTGTATTATTTTTAGTAAACTTTACTCCACTTGTCACACATATATATCCAAGGCATCTCTTGGAAATTTGTACCATGGAATTATTAATATAATTTTAGCAAGAACTAAACTATGTTATCATTAATTCATCAATATTTCATTAATGATTATATATTTATTACAAATCTTGAATAGGTGGCTACATGTAGCTAAAATTTTAGTTCAATATCTATTGTGGTTTTAGATAAATTAGCTATATAATTTGGCAAATTTTCTGAATCTTGAATTTTTACCAAAGCGAATGACATTCAATGATTAGATTATTTATTCCTCATTACATAAAAATCTGATGTGATATTATATTTATTTGAAATCTGATATTTTTGGATAGGTTTAGTTAAAATTATAGCATTAGAAAATCAACAACTGTTGAGTTATCATCTTTCAAAATTCCACTACTAGAATTACTACGCTTTTTGATAGATTGAAAAAAACACAATATATTCTTAGCTTCTAGATTTTGGAGGATTTCATTTTTTAAAATTATATGGAACTTCCTAAGCATTCCAAAAAAATATAAATTTTATTAACTAATTCTTTTTGAAGTTAAGATAACTAAGAAATTCTTTTGCTACTTGAAATTCCTTCATAGATGAGTTGTTGAAGTTTCTTTGATTATTACTCCATGTCTCCTCTTCCCTTTTAAATTTCTATAGTAAGCTAAAAATTACCTATATTTTTTTATTATCTTAATTTCCTTATTTTTCTTAATACTAATTATTGTATTAATTCTTTCTACCTTTACCTCTAAACCTTCCATCTCTTTCTCTTTGATTTGTTAAGTAAGATTAATCTATAGAATTGATTCTTCTTCTTACCTTTATATTTTGAGGTTATAATTTATGTCACTAATTCATTAATGCTCAACATGTTCATATCTTTTGATAGCATGATATTTTGCATTATGTTTTCAAATTTTAGATTCATTGATAGGTTTTGTATTATCTTTTGTACCTTTTATCTAGTAGAATGCCCACAGCGATATTCACCTATCCTTCTAATGCTAATATACATTTTCATAAAAGAAAAGAATTTTACATTTTCATTGGATAAAATTTCAAAAAATTCAAATTCTTACTTATATGGTAATTATTACATTTATCTATTTTCATGATTTTCCATGTATTCTAGTTAAAGTGAGTCCCACATGTCTTTGGCATAAAGAGAGTGAATGACTTTAGAGAACATGACTTTTGAAATATTATTAAGAATGATGGTGGACACTAGATTATTTTCTTCTTCTTATTCTCATATTCCTTCAATTATGTTCTATTTAAGTCTTTAATGTTATAAATGATTTTAAATCTTATAAGTTCTATTTTCAATAATAATTGATTTCTAGAAGCTCTTACATAAGTGTAACCCAAAGAATAAAATCTTGTATTCCATTAAAAATTATTTAACATTTAGAAAAATCCTTAGAATTCATTTTGATTAAAGTGTTATTAGCCTAGCTCTAATACCAATTTTGGTAATGCTGAAGGTGGTGCAAAATCAATTGATGAGTGCAGTTACTCTAATAATTAAAGTGGTTATTATTAGAGTGGTTACTCTAATTATAAGAGTGGTTATTATTAGAGTAGTTAATCTAATTATTAGAGTGGCTATTATTAGAGCAGTTATTCATGGGTTACTCCTGGGCCTCTAAATACAGTGCCCAGGCACACAATAGGGAGTAATTCAAAAGGAGGAAGTCTTGGGAAGAAGTCTTGAAATGAAGTCTTTCAAGGGAAGTCTTTTAGGAGTCAAGTAGCGAAACTTTTGTAGTTAGAGTATTTTCCAAGTGCCTGTAGTAGGAGGTCTAAGTGTGGATGGATCTTTATTCGAGCATTATGTACCTAAGCACACCTTGTGTACGACAATAAATACGAGCTCTTGGATTTATCCTTGCAACACTTGAGATTTTTTTTCTTATTCATTTCTTTTATTTTATTTTTTTCTGCATTTATTTTATTTTATTTTATG